>JAQGAV010000754.1:0-27544 GCA_034691345.1 Phasmarhabditis papillosa
TGAACTTTACTGCAACGTCCGACCTTTTAAGTAAAGTGTTCTTTTTTCGACTCTCAATTTAATCTTTTACTGTTTATTATTTTTGCCCCTGTGAACTTACTGCAACGTCCGACCTTTTAAGTAAATTGTTCTTTTTTCGACTCTCAATTTAATCTTTTACTGTTTATTATTTGTGCCACTGTGAACTTTACTGCAACGTCCGACCTTTTAAGTAAAGTGTTCTTTTTTCGACTCTCAATTTAATCTTTTACTGTTTATCATTTTTGCCACTGTGAACTTTACTGCAACGTCCGACCTTTTAAGTAAATTGTTCTTTTTTCGACTCTCAATTTAATCTTTTACTGTTCATCATTTTTGCCAAATTTCATTGAAAATTTATAATCTACAAATGTTGCAGCAAAGTTCAAATCAGTATTACCAAAGTATGTTTAAACGAAATTGGTTTCCTTTACGTTTGTTTGACTGAAGAATAAACTTGTTCCATTACCACTCCTTCATAAGATTTAGAATATGGATGAACTCTTGTTCTCCAATTCATAGAATTTCCTAGATAGCCTTGCAAAATTAATCGCTAGTCAAGCCGCTTATTCGTGTTACATTCTTAAAATACATTTATAGGTCGGTGCGGATCTTTTATAAATATCGATCGGTAGTACCGTACCACTGGTAGCATTTTCTTTTAAGATAACTCTCTACATATTTCTGTATGGCACATTATAACAGCAAATATAATATCTGTAGCAACTCTTAACAATCAAGGGAAATTAATTTACGATTAATTCATAAAAATATTTCATCGGTATGTTAAACTGTAGTACCTTTCTTTGACCAGTCACATTCGAAGTATTTCGCAAATTTGGTTCAACTTGAAATACTAATAGTTAACTTGGTAATTTCCAAATTAAATGAACAGTAACTATTGAAATAATCATATTGTCTTTCCTGCATCACTCGTATTTCAATAATAGCAGATTTCTTTAAGACAGCATTCAGTGTACCTTAATTACAGTAGGCCTTTCCCTTCAGGATCATTTGGACCCCAATTGCAGTACCCCTTCCCTAATTAATTACAATACTAGTGGACCTCAATTAAAGTATCCCTTCCCCTTCAGGATTTAATTTATCTTAATTACAGTAGCCTTTTTCCCTTTGGGATCCAGTATTCACCCGTGGTGTTAACAATTCCTTGCCCTGAACCTCGATCTAAAATAGAACCAGCAATGATTTTCACCGCCATGGCAACCACTCTATAACTGAACCACCTATGGCCGAAGTATAGAAACGCCCGGGTGGGTGATCGGGCAAATTAGAATTGTTGCCCGGCAGACTAAAAACTGCTCGGGTACCCACCCTGCCGATTCTGTACTACGGTCAATTGTGCCGTTGAATTCCCGGAATAGGGCTTAAGGTGCTTAATTTCGAGCTGTTTTCTCTAAATAGGTAGAATGCTGAAAGAACTTCGTGCCTTGTAGGAAGTTTGGACGATAGATGCCATTGAGCCTGTTTGTTTTCTCAATTAAAATAAATCATAACATTCTGAAAACCAAAAATAAAGTGAGTTGACACATATAATACGCTGCCCTTATCTTTATATTCTGAATAAATAGATTGATTAATGTGCCTTTAAATATCACTTTATATATAATTTATAGTAAAATACACAGTTGTAATACACAACAAACATGTGATCTGCGCTCATCGCAGTAAATTATTATTATGCATAGTCTAAGTATTATATATTCTTCATTTGCAATCTTTGGTGACGCTCAGTCTACGCAATAACACAAGAACAATCATTCTTCTTGAATCCAGGTGGGCAGGTCGTAGTTGAGCAATCAGTGATAGGAGGTGAAACTGTTACCGGGGCTTAAATAATTACATTTCATTAAAAATTAACTATTGTTTGTGATTTTGATAAATGAATAATCGAAAAGTCAAAAAACTATCTTGTAGTCCTTTTGACCAGGGCAGGGAATTTCACGTGCCTGGCCGGTGCCGAAAATTTGAGCACTGGGCGGAAAATTCAAAAAGTCGGCCCGTCAAGGAAGAATTTGAATTTTCTGATATATAGTATCTAAAAACATCAATAGGTGAAGATAATGGCAGCACGAAAAATAGCACTGAAAACAAATTTTTTTGAACAATTGTGCTGTTAAGTTGCTACTTTTACGCACGTTATTTAAACCATTTCCAGCAAGTTATAGGCCAGTCTGCGTCTCGCCACGAAACCTACCGTAACCCAAATGCGACATTTGGCGTTGACCTAATTGCATTGTTGCGACTTGTTGTCAGTGTTGATGCGTTGCCGTTGCGTTATATGACGTTTCGCTAGTAGTTTTCTTTCTTTTATTTGTATGAATTGCTATGTTCGGGAGTTGTAAATCTTATATATTTAACTCGGTGTCATATATTCTCGGGCTTGTAGTGTTCTCATGAACCTCTTGCTTGAGTCGGGAAAATAGAAGGATTAATTATTCTTTGTTCTTTCGTTCTTTTGTTGTTTCAAAAAAACATACCAATTCTATATTCGATTGTAAATTTGCTAAATTGAAATCGATTGTATGCAATCACCGGTAAAGGATTCAGTTCGGAAGTGTAGATTACGTTCAGAAAATCATAACAACAGATTCTAAAAGTTCAATCTTGATAGTAAATAGCACTTTTAAGGAGTTTAAAATTAAAAGTTCATTGAATGTTAAAACTGCGACTCATGAAAAGATGGTAGCACGAAACCAAGCCCATTCCAAATTATTATTTTTGTAATGGTGTGGTGGGCGTGTCTTACAAGAACCTCCAACTTAAGTTTTTCATTACTTTGGATTTGTCATTTGCGGATCCCTTAACTTGAATTCTATTCCATTGGATGAGCACCCATATTTGCACACGGCATTATCCATATTCTTGATGCGAATTTCAATATTCGATCCAGCTGGGGCCTGTATTAGACTATTTGTATATTATTCCAAAGGAAAAATGAACAAAAAACTCATTTATTTATCTTTGTTTGGTGTCCTATAATATCTTAGTTTTCCCATCTTTCGATAAGTTCAATACAAATATTTTATAGGACAACAAACCCTTAGGAATGCAAGTCCAATAAACAAAACACCTCTAAATATATAGTTTTGATCAATTACCTTAATCCAATGATGGCATTCTGTGAAGAAATTTCTTTCATGTTTTGTGTTGTCTCCTAATGAGAATGTTTGTGACTGCCATGTGGTCATGGCCGTTAGTTCTGCTCCGCAACCACCAGAAGGAGAAGGCTAAACACTGTATTTTTACTCTATCAATGTTATATATACAGTTTACTTGATATCGCGCAAATATACAAAAAATATATTGTAAATCTATGTTATTATATAATGATACTAACCATTTGGTCACATAAATCACCCCCATAACCGAGAGGGCAATTACATTTAGTACAGTCGTTTGGATTTGGAACACCGCCATTTTGGCAATTTGCCGATGAAGAGGCGGGGCATCTTGCTAGAAATATGGAAGCTTGAGAATGATGTTTAAAAGTTCGCCTGTAGTACAGTCAGCGCCGAGAGTAATTCTGGACCCATATGCATAAAAATTTAGTACCGGATTACGTAAAACTGATTTATGTAAACCGCGTTTACGTAGTACCGGTACTAAATTTAGTACCGGGTTGGTATGCATAAAAATTTAGACCTTTCGTACGACGTAAACCGATTTCACTACAATTGATATATTTTTTATTTTAAATTTTGTCTCTGTTATCAACCTTAAAAAATAATATACACGAATTATTGGAGTATTTAGGATATGCCATCATTTGAAGCCTGTGGTAACGGTAGTGAACGAAATTGCTACTTTTCTTTGGACAAATTTTTGCAATCTGTGATATTGTGTGTCATATTTGGAAAAAAGCGTATAACATTTGTCAAGACCATTTATGGTTGAACCGAAAGATTAGAATTGGAATGTGTAGGTGATTCTACATGTTTCTCTACATAGTTAGCCTATAAATTAGTGGTGAAGAAAGTGTTGCCGAAATTCTTCTTCCTCCAATCCCAGCGGGTTGATATCATTTCGCTTTTAAGGTTTCGAAGATGAAACTTCGATAGAAACCTCATCAATATCCATATCAAGATCATACAAAACTTGATTCCTAGAATATATTAAGAATGGATGTAATAACTAAGCACTAAGCAAAATAATTAAATTAGGGCTATGAAAATATTGGAAAAGTCGATGTACAGGACCAATAAATAATCTTCAAAACAGTGTACTGTGACAAATTTTTGTTTTGCGATATTATTCGAGTTGTTAATTATTTGCTTACTAGTGAGTGAATACAATCCGGAGAAAATTAAACAAAATAGAGACTTAATTATAGGAAATTTAGTACTTCGGTACTAAATTTAGTACTGAGGTACTAAATTTAGTGCCGCACTAAATTTTTATGCATACCAAATCGTACTAAATTTAGTACCCGACTTGATTTAGTACTGGACTAAATATTTATGAATATGGGTCCTGGGGTGTCACTTGCGTAATTATAGGATTTTGAACAACGCACCCGCGGGCAAATTGTACGTGCGCAGTTACAAGGTACTAAAACGGAGAGTAGCCGCAAGACGCTGGCCCAGTGCTCGCAAAATTCGCGCAGACGAGCGTTCAATTATTTACAGTCCATCATTACTTTTGGCGCCGACTATTTATCTATATGAAACTATATCAAGTTTACTGGTATCAAAGTGCATTAACTATTTGTGCGTTTTAAAGATGAGTTGTTCACTCGTCGCATTCATTTTTATCGATTACGCTTTACAGTAACCAACTAACCTGAACATTCATAATGATCATTTACCGACTTAACATCATAGAAAGTTATCATTGTGTGACCCATTGTATACAGAAAGGTGTTGTCCTTTGGTGTCATTGACAATACTTTATTGTTCAAAGCAAAGCCATAAACAAAGAATTAATGATTTATCCATTATACTGCGAATTGATTGTGAGTTCGTTTGTAAAACGGTGGTGCAGATTAATATTGAGCTCAAGTCTGATTCTGCGCTAAAATGAATGCCCTAACTGAAACGAGCAACTCGGCTCTTTCCAGCAAGCCAGTGCCGAGCACGTAAATCCGTGTTTGCTTTAGAGGTGCGCGTATCTTACTGTCTGAAATCTATAAACTTAATTAAAAACATACCTATTAGCACGGTAATGCATCACACTGCCGTACTCATATGGGGTGTAGTTAATACTATTACTATTTGTATAGTTTTTGAAATCGGGAAAATGTTCGGGCTGAAAGAAAACTTTTAGATAAATTTTTTATCCAGATCATTTCGTCAATAAGCTTGAAATAACAGTTTGTAACCTGGATATTATTGGTGTGCACTGTTATATACTGATCCCGATCGTATCGGCTTTGCGTGTGACCGAAGCCAAGTGCGTGATATATCTCGTGTGCTATCAATCCCATCTAAAAAAAAGATAAAAAACATTTATATCATGTTCAGTTCTATATTTATTTCGCCTTAAACCAAAGTGAGCTGGTTTCTCAGAGTAATGCCTAACTTCATTGGGACAATGGAAAACGTTCAACAATAGTGAATTTTTTTCAGAAATATATTCCATTAACATAAATTGATTTAGATAAGTGTTCCAACTTACTGTATCGCAATTCTTTCCAATGGATATAATCTGTTCTTCTCCAACCATACCTACCTTTGAGTGAGAAACTTGTCCATCGGTAAACTGAACAATTAAATTGTTAGACTTAATAGGACAGGAATTTGATATTTTAGCAAAGTACATGGATAGTTTTATGTAAATTATGAAATAAAATAAAATATTTCTGGCAGCTTCAAGCGTGGGAAAAAATTACAAAAACTAGGGTTGTCACATCTGTATACAATTATATCGGTATTTGTATATTTCTTTTGGATTTCCGCGCTCCTCCTAAACTATACCGTACACACCTGCAAACTATTCAACCGTCGACTATAAAGATGATTTTAATAAAATAACATAACTCACCCGAATTCTGTTTCTTTCAACTTTTCTGACCACAAAACGAACGCAGGTTCTTGCCTCGATGAATTGGAGAGCTGCGTTAATGGAAGTAGCTTTCACACGGTCTAAATGAAGAAACATACAAATATAATAACATAATTAAAATTGTAATGGTACAATAATAAAATTATTCGCCACAAAAATTTTCGTAGTTCACTAATTCCATTGTTAGTTATTCGAATTCCATATTTTAGAATAATCCGTTCTAGAAAGCTAGTTCCTGTACTAAATGACCGATGCAATATTTGTTGAAGATTTCCAATTTCTTCTAAATTTCTTCTCTTTCTCATAAACAGAAAAACGTCCATAGGTAAATCTATAGGTATAGAATAGCGGTCATTTTGTAAACAGTTGACGGAGTAGCAACCCTATAAAACAATTGTATTTCTATAAACCTACTTGAAATAACACTTTCATCAAAATAGTAATAAACTATCCCGTTTGTCCATTTGCTACCCTTGAGATATGCAGGAGCGCGTTTAACACGAGATCCAGCAATCTTAGAAGCTCTATTTGCGTCTTTAGTCAACTCATCCAATTGATAACCGAGTCTTAAAGAATCTCTGAATCCAGAATATAGGCCAGAATTAGACTAATTAGATTATGGTTTAAAAGATTCGGCACAGGTTTCAATGAATTCACAGATCAGACATAAAATCTGTAGGGTTAGTTGTGCTCTAATATATTAGAAAGCTCTCTTCTTCATCTGAAAGACAATTCTTGTCTTATGAAAATATAAAATTTTATAAGTTAACATTTACTAGAACATGTGTAGTTGTTTTTTTAACTACGCATCATTGTAGTAACCCAAATTCTTTTCGGAAGTCCACCTTGAGTCCGGAAATGCAAGCAGTAACAGCCAAACTAGAAGAATCGATCTCATTTCTGAAAATATATCAGAAATCATATATTTTTTATTCGTTTAACGAAAAAAATTGGTTATAGATTTTTGTAGCAATGATGTGAGG
Organism: Phasmarhabditis papillosa; assembly: GCA_034691345.1. Taxonomy (NCBI): domain Eukaryota; kingdom Metazoa; phylum Nematoda; class Chromadorea; order Rhabditida; family Rhabditidae; genus Pellioditis; species Pellioditis papillosa. Next base: position 7,023 of record JAQGAV010000754.1, read on the forward strand.
CGAAGGACCTTTAGAAAGCGCTATCTCCAATGCAAAGAACCGGGTACGTATACGAATTTTCTCTTCGAGATGATTAGAAACATCGATTTCTAGCTTATGAGGCGAAGCTTTTAACCACTGAGTAATCAGAAAAAGAGTTTTGGAATAGTTGTGATACAGGACGCGCCTTGGATTCCTATTTTATAGTACCTAAGGACTATTTTTACATTCGGAATCTGCTCTGTGATACAACCTAACAATATTTTGATAAAGTTGTTTCAGCAATAGAATAAAAGGACAGCGAAATATAATCCTGTATGGAAATGTTGCAGCAAAGTTCAAACTGTAGCAACGCCATCTGTAAAATAATAATCACTAGCTATACCAAAATATTGCGGCATAATATGGCATCGGTGTGGTTTAGGTAGCCTCTGCTTTCAACCGGTGAACTAAGTATCAATTATGCCTTTCAGTTTATGGCACTTCATTGAACTACTACATTTAGAGAGGTTGTTCTTTTTTGTACTCTCATTTTAATCGTTTACTGTTTATCTTTTTCGCCACTGTGAACTTTACTGCAACGTCACCTATAAAGTAGAGTCCATAAACACATAATTATGACAAAAACAAGCCCAGAAAACTGCGCACCCAATTGACTAAATGGCTACCAAATGTCGAAAGAAATGTATGAGAATATTCCCGTCACGGGAACAGGAACGAAAAGCCTTCCCGCGGGAACGTTCCCAGCAAAACGGTATTCATCAAGTTCCCGTCCGTTGCCGTACATTCAATATTCTCTTCCCGGGAGATTTTTGTTCCCGTGGAATGAAAACCGTTCCCGGCGGGAATATCCTTCTTTCCGGTGTTTTAACGTTGGTGATTACGACCACAGGAGTAACCAAACTAATTTGACTAAGCTGACTATGAGATTATAGTGGCCAAAATAGTCATTGTAAGGTAGAGAACCCTCTTACTTTAGAAGCAATGTTGCTAACCACAGAACCATAGAAAATAAACTGATCGCTACTAATAAGTAATATTCGGGGAAATAGACTAAGTTCAGTACCTCAAACAGTACCGAACCATCTATCTACATGGTTCAGAGTGTAGAAAGCTTGTCTCTAAGAACAAGTCGCTCGATCCCGATCTAAGTTTCCCAGCACAAGATTTAAACAGAGAGAAATGGTAGGAGATTTATGTACAGAAGGTTAGAAACATGTTACAATACAAAGTTAGTCTAATGATAAAATCCCGACAAGTAAGTATAAAACCCGATCTATAAAATAAGACGTAACGCACTTGAAGTCTGAAGAGTTTAGCCCATCTCGTGTCAATTGTCCAATTCGACGCCGCCCGAATACGGTAGGCAGGCGCTTCGTGGCGGGACCCAACCTGGCGTAGAACTTGCCAGAAAGGCTTTAAATTACGACCGAAAGAGCTGTACTTTGCAGCACATTCCGACCACCCGACCACGGTGACGCTCCGCATGACGACATGGAGTGGCTTTGCTGCTTCTTCTTCTAAAGTCTTGGGGCTAAAGTATTTCTCAGAACTTTCCATTAGTTCGTTCCGAGATTCCGTAATCCATCCGTTTCCCGATCTCTTCTCAGAACTTCTTATCTAGTTCCGAGATTCCATAATCTATAATTCCCGATCTTTTCTCAGAACCTTCCATCTAGTTCCGAGATTCCATTCTCTAAGTTTCCCGATCTCTTTCTGAACATTAAATCTAAGATCCTTCTGAATAGCTCCTAGACTCCAATCTAAAAGGACTCCAACCCTTTTCGACTAGGTCCTAGCTTTTCCCGACATCTTCGATATCTCGCTTCTTGACTTCTGATCAAGTCTATAGCTCATCCCACTGAACACTGCAGCTGCTGATCTTTATCGACTTTTCCATAGACAAACTACTCTGCGTAGCGCAGCGAAGCGGGAACCCGCCCCAAAAAAAACGAGAACAAAAGTAGTACCTCTTATATCTGGTCCCACTATTGCTCCTTTCTGACTGACTCCTTTGGGTTAGTGTTGATCCCAACATCTTCTCCAGTGAGTTCCATAATGGAAAAATAAATGTAAACATTTGATCCAAATTGATTCTTTTCAAAAAATAAAACAAACTTGTTGCTCCTCTGAGTCTTTTGAAGTCTTTGGCCGTTAAGGCAGCATCTTTTGATACACTGATACAAGTATCAATGGTCTGCTACACGGGTCTTTTATCGATAAGAACATCGTTGTAGCAGCGGAGCAGCTACTTATTATGCTTTTTGTGTTTATTATATTAGTTTATGTTTGTTCTTACACTAGATTATCAGATATAGCAAAGTACATACGAACTCTAGAACCCTTGTACATAGAAACCTAATATAGATCCACGGACACCTTAATAATCTAATGATGCTGCCTTTCCTTCCCTTCCACCATGGGCTTCCTGTCAAACCAGCTGTCTGCCTGCATGCCGTGTCTGTCGTGTCCACCCTGTCAAATCCATCCACGCCAAGTCCATCCATTACTTGTCCATTATATTCTGGGTTCCTTCTGTACTACTATTCAACTAACTGCCAATCCATAGTAAATCTGAACCACCACGGCAGTTTCATGGTGCATCGAGCCGTTTGAACGAACTTGGACCACTCGAGAGAGGTTAAATCTCACCCTTAGTAACAGTTTTTACTGTGCTGACTTAGTGTAATCGCTTAACGGCCAACCGGGTTATAAAGATAGCCATTTTCGGACGCCACAAAGGGTTGCAAGAAGAATCAGTGTGGAGAAAATTGCGAAAAGATTATTTTATTTGCTAGAAATCCGTAACGACCGGATAGATTAATGAATGAGCTAGATAAAGTCCGTAACGACCGGAATAAATCCCTCTACGGAAGCCATAGATAATGAATATTAGAGTATTTGACCGTGTTATGTATTGAATCAATACAACTATAGACAACATTAAATCAATAAACAAATTGTGTTTGCTACGAGGTTGCGACGAAATGAAAAGAGTAGTGTCATGAGCACACATGACTATGGAATACTGAAGAAATACGAATTAAATATGTGTCTTAAGCAGTCTGTAATGAGCAGCTGTTGTGAGAATATATCGATTACTTTCTAAAATTTGCGTGCGGAGTCATGAAATGAAAAGTGACTGCAAGTTCTGACTCGTTAGCCTATTCACAAGGTGAAAACGGTGCTGTTCAAATGATGACGAAATGCTTAGCTCTAATGAGGAGCGGCATGGGAAAGCAACACTGTTTTGGCTTTCGAAAACAGGCAATAAACTGAAAATTTTGATTCATAACACATCTAGTTATTGAGATAATTGAGTGAACAATGGAAAACAGGCAATATGAATGAAATGAAAATGTCGAAGGAAGTATATCCTAAAAGTAATTGGAACTTGAAATCAGAACAAATGAAATTTGATCACCAGAAATGTACAAAGAGGATACCAGTGAAACAGTAGTTAAGCACACGTAGCAGGTGCCTAATAGCAACAGATTAGAAGAGAAAAGAAGTCTGTGAACGAGACCGGATAGAATATCCCAGATTAAAACGAGTGGCAGAGAACGCTGGAGAAACACACTATACATAACGTAGAGGATATATAAAAGCAGCATGAGCCTGCCCGGTGAAGAAATTTCAAGGCCCGGCCCGGCCCTATAACGATCAATTAATTAAAAACGACAGCAAATAAGTTTCCAAAGTACCCAACAGTTGCGAATTTCATCGTTACACAGAATCGGCAGTGTCCAATCAATCGGAATTAAAAGGCTGTACGAGCGAGAAAGCTAAATGATAACTATGATCAATTAGGAATGTCGAATAGGAAGACAAAATACCCGTGAATATTTATTCACATAACCCAAGTCCCTCGACTGAACCGAGCTACTAGGTAAAATCAAGAATAATTTAAAAATTACATGGCGAAATATATACAAAAAGATCACAAATATAGTAGTCGTCCTCGTTGTCCCAGCAGGCTCGACAGGCGAAAGACGGTGTGCGAATTAGTTCCTAAAATTGTCAAGGAGCGACTGTTGAGAGAGCTTATGGCATCACAGTTTAGTGGGAGGCCGCGTTATTGTTAGGTAGGTATTATACATCATATTACTTCATAATGTATTGTTTAGGTTCTACCTGTTGCCTGTTGCTACTATTAAACAGGAGGAAGTACACAACGTCCTATGTACTAGTTGCGAAAGCTACCAAAATTTTTATCACGAGTCTACCTATGGATTGGCGACTCTTCATTTATATTTACTTACATTGGTCCTGCTGGACCAATGATTGTGTTGCTAATTTTTCAATGCCGGCCTTTGATATATTATGCAGAGAGACTGATTGCTCAACATTGTATTATACAAATACAAGAACCGATTGTGCCTTTGCACAAGAAATAAACCAAACTTAACACTGTCTTTAAACGAAACACAAAAAATACGACCTGAGTTTGTTTCAACAGGCCGATGCACCAAATGTTATAAATTATAAGAATCTTACTTATAAAATACAAGGTAATACTATAGAAAACTACTATACCTTCTTGCTAGCAGAGATCCAAAACAGAAAAACCAACCAAAACCTTTATTGCATCGATGTGTGTTTAAAACAATGAAATATGCATTGCATCAACAACCAAACATGTAAGCCTTGTAAGGCACGAACAACAAGAAATGCACGAAATACATAATATTGGATTAAAGAGTGCAGAAATACTGCACAGGATCCTTGGATGTTCCAGCACGGTTGCCTCAAGTTTCTTCAATGTCTTCTTGGCTCCCGCCTTCTCGGTTTATTCTACATTCGTTAAGCCCTTTGGTAGCTGCATCCCAACCTTTATTTACATCACCGTTCATTGCTACCCATGGTCACCTCTCCATAGGTCCCTTGGTATTCTTTCCGGTTCAAAGATCTGTACACAACATAACATAAAAAACAATCCAAGTTTTTCAGAATCTCGCAGGTCGGACTGGGATTCTTAATCTGACTTAGATTACCTTTACTAATATTGGTTCTGTTTCGATATTATCATAGGGCTTTGGTTCATCGATGCCACTATGTGTTCTTGTCAAAGCTCCTTCTTTTCTGCATCTGTTGGCTTTGATGCAGCTCGTCTCATGACATCTTCAGAATATTTGTCCATTTGCAAGATGTTTCTTATCATCTTATATCTTGCTTGCTTCTTCCATTCTTCAGATTTCCACTTTCTCAAGTCTCCCTCACCAGAAGTGCCCCTGAGTCAGCTTTGATGGTTACTGCTACCATCTTTTTTTCTGCTAAGAGTTTCCGGCACTGTCGAAACGGTTGGGTACTGCCTGTTTCTCTGGTTCTGCTGGCTTCTGTTCTACCAGTGTTACTCCTTCTGTCTACACGTAGTTTTCGGTCTCTAGTCCCAACGTGTTCGACCATGGATACATTGGTCCTAGGACTATTCTTATCAGTAGCCTTGGCTTTTGAGCTACTTTTCGTCAAAGGGTGTTGCGATCCAACAAATCCTATTTTAAGTTGGACTTCTTCAAATGCCCTATTATTAAGTTGGGATTCTTATTGACTGCCTCATATTCTTAAGATAGACTTCTTCGTGGCCGGATCTACCGATTATTAAGTTTGTCTTTTTCGTGGTACGTTGCGACTTGAATCTCCTCCGCGTTGCAAGATGGCCCAACTAGCTTCTGTGGACTTCCCAATGCGAAAAGAATTCATATTGATCCTTCTGGAGTAGTTCAATAGAATCAATGAACGAACCCAAGACTCCACATCTTTGGCTTCGCCGCAATTCACCGGATGCCATCCCGTTCAATTTATACGGTTTTTCTTCCGGCCGTTAATAGGGGACACCTGTCACCCGAATCATCATCTCAAAGGTATTGGTGGATATATCACACCTCTCCTTGAACAGCTTGCATAACTGTGGACATCAATGATAACTGGTTCCCGAAATAAATAGCTACTTCATTAAGTGAACTGACATACAAGTAAATACTTGTGTCATGTTCAACATAACACAAGAATAGTACTCAAATTTATTTGGCCTGACAAAAGAGAGCACTTATCTGAACGAATTGAAACAAAGTTGAATTAAGGTTTGGCCGACCTTAGCTCGTACTCTTTGCTTGTTCTTTGAAGTGAAGTTGTTGAAGATTGACGGCTCTCATATGTTGTCGCAACATTGTACTCCGTTGGTGCTTTGAGTTGATGAAACAGGAGTTACCCTGGACACGGATTACCCTAGGTGCTCTGTCGATATACAAGATATATGAATAGTATCTTGTTCCAACAACATCACTAAGTCTTAGCATCTGGCTGTTGAACATCTTGCATCTAACGATCATCTTTTCTGAACTTCGGTTCTGACTCTTTTATTGATCACCTGCTTCATCTTGCTTGATGTGTCAGACTTGCAGTCTTATTTGTTGAATACTACCTATTGCGTTCGGAATAGGACTTACCTAGATAGCCTTTTGAGCAGCTAATTAGCCCTAATCAGACTACCTATGCCACAGTTTCATCCCCGGTGGTTCAGTAATAAATGGCTCGCCGACAAGTTGCGTTCCTAAGATTCCCCAACAAGATGTAAACGAGAGAGATAATATAGAGATTTATGTACAAGGTTAGGAAAACACTAACTACAACAAAGGGTTAATCATAACATAATTCCCGAAGGTATACGAAACAGAGCGACGTGGAACACGTACAGCTTGCTGGACAAACTGAATGTTGCGCCTTTCTCGTCCATCTGGCGTTCAAATCCCAAATTGCCTGCGAATACGGTAGGTTCGCGGCGGGACCCAGCCGGCTAAAATATGCAACTTTGCAGCACAGTTCCAATAAATATCACTATATTTATAATTTATAGTAAACTGTAGTATATAAGTTTATAATATTCATACTATTGGCAACGAATAGCTAGAGACGAGCCCAAAATATTCAGAAATATGACTACCCAGCGCTAATACACAACAAACATAGAATCTGCGATTCTCGCAATAAAATATTCTTAAACATAGTCTAAAATATTCGGCGCAAATAAGATTTTGAGATAACCCTTTTGAGATATCCAAGTCCTATCTGCTTCGATTGTTTATGCCCTTCCTTTGCCCCGGTGGTTCAAAGTGTAGAAGGCTCATCGCGAAAAGCTGATCACAATTCCCGATCTAAGGTTCTCAACACGAGATAAAAAAGAGAGAAAGATTAGGAGATTTTTTTTTAGATTAGGAGGGAGTTAGTTACTATAATACAACCCGACAAGTAAATATAAACCCGATCTATAAACTAACAAACATAACGTACGTACCACGAGACGTAACGCACTTGAAGTGACAAGTTTAGGCCAACTCGCGCTATTGCCCAATTCTTGCCATGGGGCGCGATACGGAATGCAGGCGTTTCGTGGCGGGACCCAACCTGGCGTAGAACTTGCCAGAAAGGCTTAAATTACGTGCGTAAAATATGTAGATTTGCAGCACATAAATAGTATACATGTTCTTTATTAGCAATCTTTTGTGACGTTCAATCTACACAATAATACAACCACAACCCCTCTTCCTGGTTCCAGGTGGGCAGGGCGTAGTTGAGCAATCAGTGGTAGGAGGTGTAGTTGTTATCGGAGCTTAAGTAATTATATTTAATTTAAAAGTTAATTATTGTTTGTGATTTTGATAATTGAAAAGTAGAAAAGTCAAAAAACTATCGTGTAGTCCTTTCGACAAATTTCAAACCAAAATACTTGAAAAGCCCTATGTAGACTTTGTATATTACATATTAAGATAGAAAAAGCCTATAAAGTAAAATATAATAAAGCTAGAAATATGTAAAAAAAGTGCAATAGCCACTTAAACCAAACATACCAATTCTATATTGTATTTTGAATTTGCTAATTTTATATCGATTGTGTGCAATGACCGGTAGAGGATTCAGTTCGGAAGTGTAGATTTTTTTCAGAAATTTATCACAACAGATTCTGGAAGTTACAATATTGATTCTTAATAGCAACTGTTTTTCAAAGAAGTTGTTACGAAATCGACAATGCACAATTTGATGAGTCTTATCATTTACACACGTAACTTCATAGCAGTGAGAAAATTTTTTAGGGAGTTTAAAATTAAAAGTTCATGGAACGTTAAAATTGTGACTCATGACAAGATGTTAGCACGAAACCGAGCTCTTCCCAAATTATTATTTTTGTGCAATGTGTTGAGTGTGTGTTACAAGAACCTCCAACTTAAGTTTTGTTTACTTTGGATTAGTCATTTGCTGATCCTTTAACTTGAATTCTATTCCATTGAACGTGCAACCATATATGCATACATCATTATTCATTCCCCTGATGCGAACTTCAATCTTCGAGCCAGCTGGGGCCTGATGTACAAAAAACTCATTTATATGTATTGAACTTATCGAACGATATTATATGAGAACAAATGCCTTTAGGAATGTAGTTAAATACACAAAACACCTTTAAAAATATAGTTTTGATCAATTACCTTAATCCAATGATGACATTCGGTGAAGACAATTCTTTTTTCTTTTGTGTTTTCTCCTAATGAGAATTGTTGTGACTGCCATTTGGATGTTGCTGTTAGTTCTGCTCCGCAACCACCAGAAGGAGGAGGCTAAATACTCTACCGTTACTTTTTCAAGGTTATATATACAGTTTACTTGATACCCAAAAGCACCAAACAACTTAAAACTATTTGGCCAACAATTGTTGTTATGTTGTATGAATAAGTGTTGCGAAATCCATGAATATGAATTAATTTACTCATATTTCATCTAATTTTTTTTGGGTACGCAATAAATATGAAAAGCGAGGTTTTAGTGATATTTAACCGAGGAAAAGATTTAAATATTCATTTATTAATTCTTTGTTTTGGGCAGCCTTGCAATGTAAACTTTATGGCATAACATAGCCTAGTGTGTATGCAACTATATAAAACATCTATTTAAAATCTATGTTATTATAAAATGACACTAACCATTTCGTCACATAAATCACCGCCATAACCGAGAAGGCAATTACATTTAGTACAGTCGTTTGGATTTGGATAACCACCGTTTTGGCAATTTGCCGATGAAGGGGGGGGGCATCTTGCTGGAAATAAGGAAGCTTGCAATTTAAATGTTCGCCTGTATTATAATAGTCAGCGCCGTGAGTAATAATGGAGTGTCAATTGCGTATTTATAGGATTTTTAACATCGCATCTGCAGAAAAATTGCATGCACGTACTTGCAAAGTACAATATTGAACAGATAGTAACCGCAAGGTGCTGTCGCGGTGTTCGCAAAAGGGGCTCAGACGATCGTTGAATTATTTACACTCCATCAATACTTTTGGCGCTGACTATATAACCGTATGAACATAGGTATTCAAACGGTTTTAAGTTTACTGGTATCGAAGTGTAATTAATTATTTTGGGTGCGTTCTAAAGATGAATTCTTCGCTCGTCGTATTCATTTTCAAGTTAGGTTTATACAAAATTTCAGGCAATCTCTCTAACCTACTCGACATTGATGTGACTCGTTAAGAAGGGGAAATGTTTTTCTATGCTTTGTTTATTATGATTCACAATCGCTTATGCTTTATAAAAACCAACTAACCTGAACAATTATAATGATCATTTAGCGTCTTTGTGTCATAGAAAGATATACTTATGTGACCCATTGTGTACAAAAAGTTTTCGTCCATTGGTGTCATTGACAATACGTTTTTGTTCAAAGCAAAGCCATAATCAAATAATTAATGATTTATCCATTATTATCCATTACAGTGGTAATTGAATGAGATTTTGAAATTATAATATATTAGTGTTTTTATATTCGTTTGTAAAACTGTGGGGCAGAGTAGTATTCGCTAAAGTTCGATTCTGCGCTAAAATTTATACGTTAGCAAAAACGAGTAACTCGGTTTCTGCCAGCAAGCCAGTGCCGAGCATGTAAATCCGTGTTTGATTTAGCGGTGGGCCGACACCGTAATCTATGTTACTGGTTGAAATCTATAAACTTAAATGAAAACATACCAATCAGCACGGTAATGCATCACACTGCCATACTCATATGGGGTGTAGGTACGACCTTCACCTGCTTTATATTGCATGAAATCGATCAAATGTTCGGGCTGAAAGAAGACTTTTAGCTAAATTTCTTATCAAAGTAGTTCCGTCAATGAGCTTGAAATGATAAAAATAAAAGTTGTGCTAGTCAGCTGCAAGAGTAATGACGGAGTGTAAATAATTCAGCGCTCGTCTGAGCTCCTTTTGCGAGCACCGCGCCAGCACCTCGCGGCTATTCTCCGTTCAAAATTGTACCTTGCACGTGTAATTTGATCCTAAAATATGCAAGTTATTACTCTCGGCGCTGACTATACGAATATCTACATGATTAACAGTTTGTAACCTGGATATTATTGGTGTGCACTGTTATATACTCATCCCGATCGTCTTGGCTATGCGTGTGACCCAAGCCAAGTGAGTGAAATATCTCGTGTGCTATCAATCCCATCTAAAAAAGATAAAAATCATATCATGCTCAGTTCTATATTATTTATTTTACCTTACACAAAAGGTGAGCTGATTTTTCAGATTATTGCCTAACTTTATTAGTACACATGTGGAAACGTTCAACAATTGTGAATTTTTTACCAGAGATAGATTCTTTGAACATAAATTACTTTAGAGAAATGTTGCTACTCACTGGATCGCAATCCTTTCCAATAGATATAATCTGTTCACCTCCCACCATACCTACCTTTGAGTGACAACCTTGACCATCGGTAAACTGAACGAGTAAGTAGTTAGGATGAATATTCCAGGAATTTAGTCATGTAGTAAAGTTCATGCATCGCGTTTAAGTAACTTATAAAAAAATTGAAAGAAAAAATTTTTGGCAGCTTCAAACGTGGGAAAAAAAACTTTAAAAATTAAGGTTGTCACATCTGTATGCAATTTTATCGGTTATTTGTATATTTCTTTTGGATTTGCGCGCTCCTTCTAAAATATACCGTACACCCCTGCAAACGATTCACCCGTCGACTATAAAGATGATTTCGACAAAATAACATAACTCCCCAGAATTCTGTTTACTTCAACGTTACTGAGGACAAAACGAATGCAGGTTCTTTCCTGGATGAATTGGATAGCTGCATCAATGGAGGCAGCCTTCGCTTGGTCTAAATAAAAACATTTAAATATAACAAAAGATTTAAGCTTGCAATGATACAATAATAAAAGTACTCGCCACAAGAAATTTGAGTAGTTCGATAATTCCTAAGTTCGTTATTAGAACTGTATACCGTTCCAAGTAATCCGTGCTAGAAAGCTTCGCGCAATAAATGACAGATTCAAATTTTTTGATAATCACCAATTCTCATGAAACAGAAAACCATATAGAACTATTGGGTGGGTAATAAAAACCAATTATTTTGCTAACAGATAACGGGGTAGAAACTCTATAAAACAATTGTATTTCTATAAACCTACTTGAAGTAACATTTACATCAAAATAGTAATAAACTATCCCGTTTGTCCATTTGTTAGCCGTGAGCAATGCAAGGCCGCGTTTAACACGAGATCCAGCAATCTTAGAAGCTCCATCTGCTGATTTAATCAACTCATTTAATTGTTCTCTAAAATAAGAAAAAAACCATTTGCTTTATTACCATGGGGTTCGTTTAGGCTACGGTGTCAATAGTTGTTAAAGGAACCTAGTGTCGGGTTTTTGAAGTTTGTCTCATATGAGAGACAATTTTTTTCTAATATAGCAAGGGTTTCTTCGTTTTTTCCTAAAAACGTTTCGTATTCGTGAAAGATGCAGATTAATTTACCAGTGCAGGAACGGCTCTCGTGCACTCTATTTACAAATGATGACAAATCAACATTTTTGGCCACAACTTTCTTTAAAAATGATATTTTTGCTTCATTTTTTAAGCTGTGTAATCGCAATTAAACTCTGTCTGGAAATCTCAAGATATATTGTCAGATATATCGTTTAGATATTTCCAGCACAATTACCTCTGTTATAAAAAAAACTTGAAAAACTTGAAAATGACTCAATTAACAACTCGACTCTTGAACGAGGATCGAGAGGTACAGTGATTGGCAGGCACCTGCTGGTCTGTTTTACGTCCATAAGAACGTCCATAACGTTATGTCCATATAAAATGTGTGTTGCGTCCTACCAACCCCGCGTTAAGGAAACTTTGCTCAGCAGATCTATATCTGTAAATTACTCACTCGCTCAAATTAATATCTCCTTGATACAAGAAGTTGGCAATTCCGCTTTTTTCATTTATTTCTGATATATCAGTACTATTCACTTCCGATGGCGGCTTTTCAATCACAGTCTTCCTCATCTTCAAAAGTAATTTTAAAGATTAAACAAACATAAAAAGATAAACATGTATATCTGAAAACAATCATAAACAAACTGGTTTGCAAATTAAGAGAATTAAATGTTATATTGCGTGGAAAAATGTCCTCTCTAACTCACGGCAACTCGTACCTTTAGTTCCTTTTCTTGTTCTTCAGTCAGGTTTATTACCTTAGCGAGACTTGCGAGTTTGCGAAGCTTCAAAAAGCGTTCTTCCAAGTCGATTCCACCCAAATCCTACAAAATAACTACTATTCACAAGTTTTCAATATGAACTACAATTGCAATCCATGTAATCTCTTTAGATCTTCCAAATGTCACAGAATTAGCTATCAGATTTATACTATCGGAAAAAATTTTCATTTACAAAGACATATTTAGTTGTTTTTTTTCAACTGCGTATCATTTTAGTTACCCAAATTCTTTCCAGAAGTCCAATTTGATTCCGGAAATGCAAGCAGTAACAGCCAAAATTAGAATAATCGATCTCATTTCTGAAAATTTAACAGACATAATTTTTTGGTATTCACTTAACTAAAGAATAGATTACAGATTTTGGATGCAATGATGTTAGATGAAGGACCTAAGGGGCATCTAGGCGATGCATTTAACGCTTCTAGGCGAAGCATTTAACGCTTCTTATGAGGCGAAGCTTCTAACCAATGGGTTATCAGAAAAAAGAGTCCTCGAATAGATGTACCGTATCTGCTTTGGATTCCTATTTTATAATGTCCCAGGACTATATTTAAATTCAGAATCTGTTCTGTGATACAACCTAACAATATTTTGAGGAAATTGTTTCAGCAATAGGATACAAGAACAGTGAAATTCATTTTTGTATCGACACATAGCAGCAAAGTTCAAACTGTAGCAACATCACCTGTAAAATCATTATCACTAGCTAAACTAAAGAATTACAGCATAATATGGTATGAGTATGGTTTAGGTAGCCTTTGTTTAGAAGCGGTGAACTTAGTTTAGTTCCACTAGTATCAATTATGCCTTTTAGTTTATCATACTTCATTGATCTACTACATATGTCCGACCTTTTAGTTAGAGTGTTCTTTTTTCTACTTTCATTCTAATCTTTTATTGTTTATCTTTTATGCTTTTTACATTCTAAAATTTATATTCTATAAATGTTGCAGTAAAGTACAAATCAAGTATTTCCAAATTATGTTTAAACATTCACGTTGGTTTAACTGAAGAATGAACTAGTCCCATTCCCAGTCTAGCCTAGCCTAAGATTTAGAATATGGATGAACTCGCGTTCTCCAAGCAAAAATAATCGATAGTCAATCCATCCTTATAATATTCATTCAATACTCAAGATTATATCTATCTGATTGTTGATGCTTTCTTTCCAAGTTCTTGGTTCACTACTTGCCGTTCGCATCCAAACTTCTCCTAGCTGTTCCTCGAATTGATCCCTCAATGTTATCTTTGGTCTTCCCATTGGTCTTGTAAATTGCATGGGTCTCCATCTGACTAGACGGCGGGTTCAACGTTCCGGGCTCATGTGAGAGAAGTGTTTTGCTCAGTTCTACTTTTTTTTTGTTGCTCTTGCGCGGATGTTTGGTAATTTTGCGATGTTGGCCAGCCATTCGCAAAATTGACATCTATCCTTACATTCTTAAAATATATTTATAAAGTCGGTGCGGATCGTTTATAAGTAACGCTCGGGAGTACGTACCACTGGTTAAATTTCCTTTATTATTCTTAATTTTTCATATTCCACTCTTCATATTTAAATATGGCATTTTAAAACACCAAATATTATATCTGAGGCAACTCCTAAGGCTCAAAGAAAATAAATTTGCGATTCATTATCACAGGTCATTAATAAGTATGTTAAACTTTAGTTTCTTTCTTTGACCAGTCATATTCGAAGTCTTTTTCAGTTTGGTTGCTCGTATTACAAAAATGGTAGAATTCTTCGAGACAGGGATTCGGCCATTCTACGTATATTCAGCGTTATTCAGAGTGAAGCGTTCTGTAAAAGAGCATTCTCCAAAAGTGGGTTTCTGCTTCACAGAAATAGGTATTTCCTTTCTCATGAGAATATTGACTGGATTGTTACCGTTACTCTGAGTTTGAAATCGAATACTGACTGTGCTGGAAAGTACTTCCTTTCGCACCTTTTGCCTTATTTCTCTGATAAAGGGAAATTCTTCGCTCTAACGCCAAATGCACACTCGCTGGGTCTCGCTGCGAAGGATGACAAATTGTACGGTAGACGTTGGACCAACGACAAACGCTGACCTGACAATTCAGTTGCTGCTGTACCGTCACGATGGACGGTTGTTACGTTTATTATCTCTTTGTTTAGTTTATATTGTATTACTTTATTGTTCACCTTTATTGTTTTACTTTGTAGACTGAACGGCAATGTGCCTTCAGATCGTAGATAGTTTTCCCTTAACCTTGTAAATAGTGTACATGAATCTTATATAATTATTACATTGTGTTCTTGGTTAAAGGAGACCTGTGTTGTCACCACATAGCGTTTGTGGCTTTGACCAGGTGCACCCTCGGTTGGGGTGCGTTTGTAGGGTTCTCTCCTCTATTAGTAGTGGCTATCTGCCCCGGGAACTGTTCCCTTCTTTTGCTGGTCCGCACCGTCGAGCTTCTCCACAATGCATAGTGTGCATGGACCGTGTTCCTAGCAGTATATACTGCCTCATTGGATATTTGAGAAGATCAGACATAATCTTTCCTCAAAACTGACCTTGTTCCAGATAACGTTTTATTGTTACTAAAACGATATATTAACTGCCCTGAAATTGTTGTTTTCTTATTTTGTTTGTTACTGATTTGTTTATCTGTTGACTAGGGCTCGCTACGCTCGCCCTAGCTGGGGGCCTGCGGCCTCCAGGCCCCTGCAGCCGTGTTAGCTCCCTCGCCAGCTTACGCTGGCTCGGTCCCAAAGCGGCTGGAGAAACTTTTTGAAACTTGGCAATTTGCCAAAAATGTTTTTTTGCGAATATCTCGAGAACGGCTGAACGGATCCAATCAATATTTGCAGGGTATACTTAGCTCGTTGTGATAGTGCTACCTATAAAATTTTAGCCATATTGGATAACCAGGAAAACCGATAACTTATAAATCGCGATATGTTTGTATTGAAAATACACTTGTTTGCAAGTTACGGCCAAAAATGCGGTTTGAAGCTGTAACTTTCATAAAAGAGTGAAAAAATTGGAATCCAATTCCGCATAAAACGTTGATCTAAGAAAATATTTTAAAATTTTCAACTTTTTAACCAGTTTTGCAATAAAACCTGTTTTTCTCTGAAATACTATATTGGCTAAATAGGTCTATGTATGTCACTTTACCTCAATGTTAAAATATTCATAGATACATCTTCCATCGTAACAAAAATATGAAAAGCTAGCAGATAGTGTTTGAAACTTTTCATTTGGCTTGATGAATGTCTTACTATAAGACAGCCACATAGCAAAGTCAGACAGGTTTACACAATACAAATGATATGCATACTAAGTGTTCAAGAATACAATGTTTTTTTAAATATCACTCCCACTCATATAAAATAAGATCCTGTCCAGCGAGTGCACCGCGTTAACGCAGTTGCAAGGCGCTTACAATCAAACTTGAATCTGCAAAATTTTCTGAATGTTATTTTTTTTAGTTTTGAACCTAATTGTTGTTTATATTTAGTTTCTTTTTCCGCGTAAGTGGTAAGTGAGTACAGCATGGTTTTCTAGATAATAATTTTGAGCAAGGTAGCAACTGTGACCTATTTCATGAGAAATTACTTTGACGAAGGTTTCATCATCCTTGAGTTAAAGGAACTTCTAGAAGCTGTATGAATTGTGAAAAATGTTCCAGATCTATGAACCTACGTGCTAGAGGAGGTTCTTATAAAGTAAGGTATTCATGATATTGCTTTATGATTGTTGTTTTAGTGGAGGTTTATACGTTCGAAAAATAGTGATTGCTCCGTTGCATCCGTAAAGAAGGACTCTTATTTCTCCAAAGCAAACATATATCTCTCTATATAAACATACTACTTCTTATAATGTGGTTTGATGCACGTTCCAACTTTACAGATTGTCTGCAATTCAGTCATGTTGGGGCTCCAAATGGTAGAGCAGCCGCTCTGGCAGGTGTGTGCAGTTGCGTAAACGCGGTGATCCTGAAGCCACTCGAACAAATTTTGCGTACTTTATGGGCAAAGCCTCCCGACCGTTGTTCCATTTTCAGTATATTCTTACTTTCGTAATATTACAACTTTGGGACATTTTAAAAGGAATATCGTTACTGATTTCAAAATTAGTAAGTCTTATGATAAACCTTTTGAATGTACGAAAAAAGAAGAGGTCCAAAGGCTGGATCAAGTTGGTGACTCCTGGAGGAATGATGTGAATGTCCAGTTCTTTAGAGGCGGGGACGAAGCTTTGAATAAGTTTGTCGTCTTTAAATCGGGATTACGAATCGACTAGAATACACAGTTTGTAAGGGAGAGGCTAGGGAGAGGAGAACTAGTTTTTCCGAGAACCGAACGCAACGTTCGCCCATAATTCTCAGCTCTGAACTTCGGCCGACTAATCATCCAATCATGATCAGTGGAAAAATCTTCATCCGTTTTCATAGTTGAAAACTTCTAGGCTTCCAAGGACAGCTTATCCAAAATCATGAGAAGTCTCCTTCCGAGCCGTTCTTTTTTACGAGATGGAGTGGCATCTGGAGCAGGACCATGGCGATTGTGGAATACGCGTAGAACGCCAGCAATTGAGAGAGATATCTGTTGATAAGACGAGATTTTTAAAGTAAAGTAATTTATTTCCTGTAATCGCACATATCACATAATAAGTGTAGATTTCTTCGGCGCATGGTTTCGGCCATTCGTTCTTGAATCTTCTGAGCAAAGACGGCTCCTTTCTAACATACAATCTTCAAGGACACGAAACATGGGATAAATAAGCTGCTGGTTTCCCAAGCCTTCTGCAGCTACGGGGAGTCGAACCCACAACCTCAGATCCTTATGGATTCAGAGAACGCTGCTCTAACCACTAGGCTAAAGCACCCGCAAGCACACAAGCACAAGACGGTGTGTTTTGTTAAGGCCCTTGTTGCAAAGCCAGGGTATGTTATTATTCGCCATCTTTTGTATTTGTGTTTTCCACCTTTCTAAATTAAACCTCTATTTTTCTTACTAGATGTTTTAATTACCCAGGGAAATTCTCAACCGCATAGGGTTTTTGGTGAGGTGGTATGGTGCACTATCATGTAGGGTAAAACTTTAAATTAGTTTCCTCTTAGTTGTGGCATCTGCTTAGTTAGGTTATCTCGCTATTAGTTTGAGACTTACCCGCGTGAGCTTCTCCACTGTTATCATAAAGTAGGAATGCTAAAGTCTCTGGTTCGTAACTATTATATTATCTGTAGATTATATCTTCGGGCAGGGATAATTTCCAACATATCATAAAATCATAGAGACTCGAGACACAATACGGCCTTTTGCCAGAATGTTCTTTGAGGGGTCGACTATGGCGCCAACATTTCAAACACCGCGTCCACGGCGTATAAGATTTGTACATAAAGAAATCAAATACGTGTGAATCACGTACAACAAAAAAGGTGATAAGAAATATCACGGAATACATAACAAGACGGGTCCCTCTGATTCAAAAGTCAAATTCGAATTCTGATAATTCAGAGGTAGAATTTGCATTAACGTCAGGGTGTTGCAAACATTACTATAAGAAAGAAGTTGGATTCACTTTTTAGGTACTAATTCAATGAATCATTGAATACATTGAAGAGGGATGGGAATTCGGAAAAACATTAAAGGCGGCTGGTTTATATAAAGTCTCAATTTCGAACTGGTTTTCCAAAGTAGTTATAATGCTGAAAGATTTTAGTTTTTTTTTTTTCGGAAATGTGGATGATTAATTATATAAAGTATGTTTGTTTTTTAAATAAACGAATATTATGAATGTTCTTTATTAGCAATCTTTTGTGACGTTCAATCTACACAATAACACAAGAACAACCCCTCTTCTTGGTTCCAGGTGGGCAGGTTGTAGTGAAGCAATCAGTGGTAGGAGGTGAAACTGTTACCGGGGCTTAAGTAAATACATTTGTTTAAAAATTAACTATTATTTGAGATTTTGATAATTGAATAGTCGAAAACTAAAAAACACTATCTTGGAGTCCTTTCGACGAATTTAAAACCCAAAATACTTGAAAAGACTTTAAAAATAAAAATGTAGACTTTGTCTATCACATATTAGGCGCGTTAAATAGTAAAAAGACACAATGATGCTAGACAAATGTAACAAAAAGTGCAATAGGCAATTAAACCAAACATACCAATTCTATATTGTATTTTGAATTTGCTAATTTTATATCGATTGTGTGCAATGACCGGTAGAGGATTCAGTTCGGAGGTGTAGATTTTTTTCAGAAAACGATCACAACAGATTCTGAAAGTTATAAATTTGATTCTTAATAGCAACTTTTTTCAAAGAAGTTGTTACGAAATCGACAATGCACATCGACGTAACTTCAAAGCAATGAGCAAATTTAGGGAGTTTAAAATTAAAAGTGAATTGAATTTTAAAACTGTGACTCGGGACAAGATGATGGCACGAAACCAAGCCCTTCCCAAGTTATTAATTGTGTTCAATGTTTTGAGCGTGTCTTACAAGAACCTCCAACTTAAGTTTTCCATTACTTGGGATTAGTCATTTGCTGATCCTTTAACTTGAATTCTATTCCATTGAACGTGCAACCATATTGGCACACGGTATTCTTCATTTTCGTGATGCGAACTTCAATATACGAGCCAGCTGGGGCCTGATGAACAAAAACTCATTTCTATGTATTGAAATTATCGAAAGATAAGAAAACTAATATATTATAGGACAACAAATACCTTTAGGAATGCACGTCGAATAAACAAAACACCTTTAAATATATAGTTTTGATCAATTACCTTAATCCAATGATGGCATTCGGTGAAGACACTTCTTTCATGCCTTGTGTTTTCACCTAATGAGAATGATTGTGACTGCCATGTGGACGTGGCCGTTAGTTCTGCTCCGCAACCACCAGAAGGAGGAGGCTGAATACTCTATGTTTACTTTATCAAGGTTATATATACAGTTTACTTAATACCGCAAAGGGACCAAATAACTTATTTGGTCAACAATAGAGTTGAATTAATGAACATATTCATTAATTCTACCTTCCTCTATACAATTCGCTAAGGTGACGTGATGGCCGAATTGAAGCTAGAAATTCAGTCAATGGCTTATTCGATGCAGTTTCGAAAGAGAAATCGAATGACACTAATTTCAAACAAAAAATCCCAGCCGTTCGCGAATCGCTACGCGTTTATGCGTTGTATAATGGTTAGCAACATGGTACTGCAAAGAGAATGGCCGGCCAGGTCAGGTTGGTTCAATTCCTACGCGATGCAAATGTTTTGAACATTTTATTTATGATAGCTCATGGTTTTTGGTAATAGCTTTGCGGCATATTTATTAGTTATGACATTTTATTTAGATCATTCAATAGGGAATCGGTAAAACTGCGTGGAAAATAGCATTTATCTTTGATTTTTTTTAAATTTACTACATATAATTTGTTTTGAAGCCTTTGTCTGTTAATTAGGAATGAAACTAATTTAATATAATTTTCAAAAACATATTTCAAAAACGTTAATTAATATATGTCAAACTTCAATCTAAAGTTCTCGCTTGGTAACCGAAATGTCACGGGTTCGATCCCTTTTAGGGGCTAATGTTTTGCAAATATTATTTGAGTTGTTTAAATGGTACTGTGACGTTACCAATTAAAACTTTTTTTAAATCCATTCAGCCGCTTTCAAGTTATGAATGAAAATGTAAAATGTCCAAAAAGTACAGTCGGAAATGTTGTCCCGATTTGGCTAATTTTTTGATGCGTTATACAGCTCAAGTAATAGAGACATAAATTGTACCACTGTTCGTGGGTTACTGTATTTTTGGGTGCCACAATTAGTCTTCCAGTGCGCGCCGAGAAAGGGGGCTTCGTACGGTTTGTGTGGTTGTCTTCATCTGGCGTGGGAAGAACATGGTGCGTGGTAGACATCTGTGGTACATATCAACTTCCACGCGGATACGGGACATGGTCCTCTGTTTTCCATCGTTGAACACAATGCAGGCATCCATTCC
>JAQGAV010000755.1:0-27544 GCA_034691345.1 Phasmarhabditis papillosa
GATCTTATATATATATATATATTTACCAAGAAACGTTATTTTCATAATAAAGTGATGTGTTTCTAGAAAGTGAACAGAAATCATTTGTCTTTATTGAAATCAACGGATTTCAAAAAGTTTACAATGTGATTTTCATTCTTGAGAAGCTTTTATTTTTCTACTTCGAAGCTTTGTAATTTCAGGAAACGCTTATTTAAATAAATCGGCCTGCTATAAATTTAATTTGAATATATGTCCATTTTTTTCTTAAACTTGTTATTTGGCCCTGTTTCTACTTATTTGAATACTTTGCAGGTTTATCCAAATCTTGTTGAATTCTCCTAATTCTGGCTTAGGCCACTCGTTGCTGCGCAAAAAATAGCCGCCGAAAATCAAAGACTGAGTTATCATTGAGGGTGCCATTGAAAGGGGGGGGGGGGGGCGCCAATCTGTCGTGCCGGATCCGGGCTTCTTAGCTTAAATGAATTGCTTACTAAATAGTTAATACCAATAAGAGACCAGATGCGCCGTGACATAAGAGCAGCGATGGTATTAAACAATGTGTGGACGGGTTCTGTTTCCGATTAATTACCCCTAAGAACTCTTTTTAACTTAAGAATTTAAGGTGCTTCAGGGTTTCTTTTAATTTTCTAAACTTCACAATTGCCGAAAATGCAGGATTGAATTTCAAGTCGACAGATTATGAACGTCTTTGTTAAGTGTGCAATCATTTTACCTGCAAGGTCGAAAGTTTGTTAGTGGTTTTTATGGAAACACTATATCACTTCTTTCTAGAACAATACCGAGAATATTTGAGCAAAGAAAATTGAATTTGCCTTCAAAATAGTTCGGCTTCTGATTTCAGTGAGTCCCATTGCGTATCTATTTTTTAAACCTTCCGAAGTGTATAAAATCGCTGTTGATCATACCTGGCAACCTGGATATCTTCTAAAATAAACTATACATTTAAGTGTACAAACTAATTCCTCATATGTTATATATACCTCAATTGAATATTAGTTAATTCGGTCAATTAACGACTATGCAAAGACATTTCATGAATACAACAAATTGGCTTTGTAACAAGCTCTTTGCCCTAGCTCGGTAAGCAATATTTCTGTATTTAACTTTTTATTCTTCCAGGTTGACAGGTATAACTAAACCAAGAAAAGTTTCCAAAACATAAAGTTTGCATAAAAAATCATTGAGAAAATCTATTCAAGTAATAAAACACCTGATTTTTCTTAGTTTTTGCCAGGAGGTAGTTATTTTTGAATGTTAAAGTGATTCGGTCATAGTTTGGCAAGGCATGACTTTCTTTATAGAACTAGACATTTTTGGGGCAGATAACTCCTTTCTAGTGGAGACAATGTATCTCATTCCTAATTCCTTCTATTGTTCCAGTGAAGTTCCAGTTTCCTAGTTGTTCTGGAGCAGCTTACTTCTCAATTTCAAAAACTTTTGCGGCTCTCACCGTTTTGGAGAAAATCAATTCTGCTTTTGATGGGAATATTAGCAAATTGAGAGCAATTTCTCGTTGGGTGGCAGCTTGGGACTTTGTAAAATGTTTAAAATTTTTAATTTTGAGTAGATTAAGTGTAAGTTTTCTAAATTGGGGCTGTGCCTGCTGCGCAAACTACCGACCGGCCTGATGAAAGACGCCAGTTTCAACTAACCTTTTTTGATCTTATAATTTTATTTTGAAAGACATTTTCCCCAAACCCCCTTATTATTTTAGGAGCTTAGACTATAGTAGCTTCTACTTTTCTTAGCTATTCTTTGTTACTTTTGTTTATATTTTTATTTACCCCGAATGCTGCCTTGGAACCCCTAAATTGTCTGAAATTAGCATGTCGCTATAAGAAATAAGAAGTCAATTGTCTCAGGGGGAGGGGCCAGACCACCCAGACACAAAAACACTTGTTGTTTAGAAGCTGTGTACGTTTATAGTTTAGAGCATGTACGGTATCTTTCAAGGCATCTCTTCAAATCTATTTTGTTTTGTGATTGCGATAAATACACAGTCATTTTGTTGATTTGCAGAATTCCAATGTATCTGATGTGGGCTTTATTGTTCCGAATTAATTCACTCTAATTTTCAGTTAAAGATTTTCCTATGTGTTGTATACAAGACCTAGGCAACCAGCGCACTATCAATAGAGGACACGGTGATGTACATATTCTTGCTAAAGAGGTCACCTGGAGCATTTCTTGAAAAATACGTTCATAATTTCGAAACAGTTCAGATTCTCATGATACAATGCTGGAAACGTTGCTATTGGAAGGAAATATACGATAATATCACATCACTTTGATTAATAGTCAGTTTGCAGCGCGCTACAATTGTTTTGCAACCAATTTCTCCCTACTAATATCACTTTATACTCCTATTATCTTACACTTATCCACTGCTCCGGACGGCTCCTAAATCAGCTCGTAGCTCATAAATCTCCGTCTGATTGGCTTAATTTCCATTGAGAGCTGCAAAAAAGCGGCCCCGACCGGCCATCATCTCATCCTGATGACCAAATTTGCATTAGCACACAAGCAAATCGGTTCTTTTTGTTGAAGAATACATTTGTACCGATATGGTTACAACAATCATAAAACATTTGCTATTCTTATTCAGTTGTTTTAAGCAAAAGAAGTAGAAAGTTGACTTTAAAATAGGTAATTCTTTTGGTTCTTGCGGGATGCTTCTTCAGTATAGCGCATTGTTTTTAAGAACATAAGATTTACCTAAATTTTATTTTTTATAACTAAAATGCTGATTTATGTCCAGTTCCAATTAAGACATTCCATTTAGACAACTTGCTTGGGTGGTCCCCTCAGGAAGAGCTTAATATCCAAACTAGCTAACTATGTAACTTTTCAGCCTAGTCAACTTTTTTCACTTCCTCATAGTCAAATTCCGTGTTTTGGGATAATATTTGTCGGATTTTGTGACTACATTTGAGAAATTAAAAGCAGCTCCATTTCCACCTGCTCACCACACTATAATAATATTATTTTTATTATTGATTAGTCTATTATTAAAATTATAAGTAATGAGGGAAGGAAGTGCGGCTTCTAGAGCAAGAACATGCAGCTGCTCGAGGTTATTAAAAACTTATATAGTTCTTTTATATTTAACATATGGTTAGTTATATTTATTTATAATAAGTTTACTGAATGTATAACCTAACACTGCCTTCTAATATTTAGTTTCTAGGGTAAAAATAAGAAATTAATTGTTAAGAACCTTGACAGATTTAGCCAAGTCTGTTTTTTCTGAAGGTATGAATGGCCTTTACTACAGTACACTGGTTCACGGACTCCCCAAAAAGAAAAAGATATGATAATCGTCTTGTACGCAATACACCGAATATAAAATTTCCCTCCCTCCTAAGAAGTTAACTAAGGATATTTCATCTTCTAGCTATTGCGTACATTCATTCATAGATTCGTATCGAAGTAACAAATTATGAATTAGCTCATTTACATTCTATTCAACGTACTTTTGCTCCATTTGAAGCTGCTAAAATCCGCGTTTAATATTCACACGACGCGAGAATTCCACGGTCATGCGCTCCAGAGCTAATTACTTCGATAAAGAAGCCCATGCTACAGTCACTAAGGTAACACAATAGAACATTTTAGGTTCTAATGTGTTTTTTGCCAACTTGTTTCAAACACTATTTCAAATGGATATGAGGTACAAAACTTTTACAAATTAAGTTTACAAGTTTTACAATGTAAGGAATGCATGCTTAACAATAGTTCCTTTTATATTCCCAAATTCCTGTTTCCTCTAAGGTTGTTATCAATTCTTATATGCGTGACAGTAAAAACATTGATTGATATCAAAGTGTTTCAACTGTGTGTTCTTAAGCTACTTGGGTTACTGTAGCAATAGCTAATTTATTCTATTCCACATGATAACAGTACATTCTTCATTTCTGTTCCACTAGTTCAAAATACCTAGAAACCCTCTGCAACTTACTAGAAACAAGTACATTCTACGTTTAGCAAGGGCAAGTGGGACAGCACGCAAATTGCTGGAAACTTGCCAGAAGGACAAGTTGAGCCAAAAATCTCAACCTTGCTTGCTTCTGAGTTTTCTTAAATCTAAGTAATATAATTCGTCAAAATTTTAAATATGTGAGTAACGTTATATAAAAGTTCTTATAGTGAACCGGTTTAAATTGTTACATTTGGATTCAAAATATCCTACGTACCGGCTTATTTCCGGCCGATTGCATACCGAATACCAAAGAACAAGAAAAGTCACGAACTTTTTGAAAGATTTAAATAATTTGGTTAAATAAGCAAAATATTGTAGAGAAGCCCAATTGGCAGTTTGTAATGATTATTCATAGTATAACACCCGTTACTTCAAGAATGTTAAATTTTCTTTTGTTCAATAAGTACAGATTTGAAATATATGAATACCTTAAGTTTTTGGTCTATATATTTATTAGGCTTATTGTTAGATTGTATTTCTACTACTTGAATACTTTATTAATTTAGTTTCTTTTAATCGTGGAATAAATGTGCGAAATCTGCACTCTTCACGGCCATATCATATGAATTTGGAAGCAAATGAGTAACATCTACACTTGTTAGATATATAATGTATTGTACAAAGTCTTTACGCAATTCCTCTACAATAAGTTAGTTTTTTAGAAAGAAATACTTGAATAGGTTTAATAATATGATCATTTATGATCCGATGTTGACAACTTTACAGTTTTGAAAACTTTTTGATTAGCGAATTCTCAAAAACTCAAGCCTTTTCTTTGGAGGAATCTCAATATATGGGAAATGACTGATTTTTCCAATTCAATAATCATAGTTTCTTGCAGAGTTTCCTCTAAACCCCATGCTGAACCCATCAAATTACCGTAAATATAATCCCCAAAAAATTTTTCAGTCCGCTTATATTATTTTGACCATATTTTTGTGTTTAGAGACAGTTGGCTAACTTTTCCTTCTTTCTTCTTTAAGAGTAAATAACAAAATTCATTTTTCTATTTTATTTACTTTATTCGTTCACTTCTGAATTTATTTACTAAGAAGAGACTAGACTAGACACATCTAAAACAAACTATTTACACTCTTTATTCTAACAAATTAACTATATATTTAAGTTATATTATGTAAATACTGTGCTATTTATGTATTATCAGTTTGATATAGCAAATGTTGAGTAAATTTTTATTCACAAATATTTTTATATATTATATATTTCCTGAACGGTGTCTTATTTGAAAGCTTGTAATTACATTTATTCTAAAGTTATCTTATTGTTATAACTTTTTCTTTAATGTTTATAACTTAACAATGGTTAAGATGTGGAATGACTCGGTTGACTATATAGTTGATGCTGAAGCCAATTCTCAGATCTCAGCCATCAATAATGTGGATTTATTGTTATATCCAAATTGGTGGTAAGTAAAGTCAGGGGTGTTAAATGGGGACAGAAACTTCTTTTTTGAGAAATCGGAAAATTCGGGCGGTCCCTACTGACCCACTGAGCAGACAAGTTTAGCAACATGTAATTCAAAACATATATGCATTACTTTAACGGCTCTCTGCTCGGGCCGGGGCGCCTAGAACCAACAATAAACTATAAATTCATTCTTGATAGTCTATTTAATATATTTAGTATATTTAGGTACTTAGTGCTAGTGGTGGTCCCTTTAATTTGTATAGCGGGTAACTGTATGGTTGTAGCAGCCGTCTTCACTACTCGAAGTCTTCAGACACCTACAAATCACTTATTGGTACGTAATACTTATACTTATAAATACTTATAAATACCATCTTGTTGACAATTCGCCCAAAATAACAAAATTTATTAACTAACTTTATTCTGAAAAAATGAAATAGACTTTCGTAGTTGAAATAACTTTGAAATAACTGAAATGTAATTCTAACGAACTTTTATTACAGGTTTCGCTCGCAATGGCCGATCTGATAGTCGGCGCATTTGTAATGCCTTTCAGTATTTATCTTTCTGTGAGTTTTATTAGATAACATAGTTATTAGTTAGGTATATTTAATAGAACATAGAAGTTCTTTAGATCTATTTTATATATTGTATTTAGATAAATCAACTTCATTGGCATCTTCCTTTGCCAGTATGTTATTTCTATTGTGTAGTTGATGTGGCTGCAAGTACTTCTTCTATTGTTCATCTGGTATTGATTAGTATTGATCGGTTAGTTTTATAAATAAAAATACAAAGTCCCGTACGGGTTTTGTAAAATAATTATTGACGCGGGGGGTACTTGAAGCCAAACGATTAGTCTTTCAATGTATCTAAAATTAATAAACAGCTTAACGTTTCTGAGGTAAAATTATAATACATACTAAAAAATATGCAACTAAACAGTGCCGGCGGCCCAGACCGCCGTGTTAGATAATCCCTAACATCGTGGTAGACTGTGGTAATCGGCTCTAAAACCTTAATATTACTTATAAGTACATTTATGAATAGTATAATAGTAGATTAATAATATTCTAAGGATATATAGTAGAGGCTATATAATAAATGTATGCACGCAATGGTCTTAGGGCAGTCATATGAGAATAAGTGTGAGATATTCGAATCTAAGCTAGGAGTAAAAGGAATATTAACTAAAATTAAGAATATTATGGATTCTTAAACCCAGGGCCGAGAATTTGGGGAGTCGGCCCGCAAAGGGATGATTTTTATGTAAAAATCGACTGATTTAGGTGAATATTTTGATAAATAGTATCAAAACACATCAATAGGTAAAGCTTGTTGCATTATTTATTATTAATGCCAGAAAATAACACTGAACACTAACTTTTTTGATGAATATCCGCTAAAAAGTGTGAAATAGACTCGTGCCGACCTTTTGCCAGCCCGCTTAAACCTAATAAGTAATAACATAGTTATATTGACACTAACTTATTGCTACAGTAAACCTTAATAATTTCACTGAACTTATAAGGAGTCAGTTATGCATAAGTTTAGGCCTGACTGAAACATCGAACCTCGGTAAAACATGACAGATTGTATTTCTTTTATAAAAAGAGGCTTAAATGGTTCGGTAGTCTTAATTTTAGTAAATTCTTCTATTTTAGACTAGTTGCAGCAACAAAACCAGCCGAATACAAAACACAAAAACATAAACGGCGAGTGTATATAGCAATTGCAATTACATGGATATTTAGTATATCATTGTCATTACCCTTAGGTTTGTTACTCTTACATTAATGTGTACACGTCGGTCAAAAGGGCTGAAAAATACATATTTCTTAAATTTCTCAAGTCTTGACAAAATATATTTGTTTATCAAGAGCATAAAACTTATATATCTGGTAAACAACAACCTGATTTACAAATAATTAAAAAGCATTCAAAATAAGTAGATACTACGGGTTTTAGGTACAGGTTTCAACACAAAGACAAAACTATTTCTGTTAACGGAACATCATTGTGGTATATATAGTCCTATTTATATGCTTAGTAGCAGCATATTTGCATTTTATTTACCTTGTATTATAATGTTATTTACTTATGGTTATATATTCTATACACTTAGAAAACGACTTAGAGCTATTCAGCTACAGGTACGATTTAAGTTCAACTATCAATCTTGACTAGGTTATCTAGGAACAATATAGATAGCTTATGGGTAACTTAACTAAAACTAACTTAATGTTCTGCAAATATTGTTCAATGCTACTCTTGGACTCTTGGCTGCTTCCTTAAAAGGACACGTATTAAAATAACAAATCTGTTTTCTTTTAGGAAATGGCAGGTGGACAATTCCTTGGTTTTGGTGCTGACGTTGGTAACATAACTACGTCAGCAATACAGTCTGTAATAGGCACGTCTCTATACTAAAAGATTGGCAGAAACATTGTTATTAACATTCAAAATAGGGATTATATAACTATTTCGCATCGGTTTTAGTCAGAATAGATTCGCAAACAACAATATTTAAACGTACAAAAGTTTCACTTAAAGATGCAACTTTTGATGAAACTAAAGAAGCCAATAGAGTATTCATTTTTAGGTATTGCTCCTAAGAACAGAAACATGATTTCATGGGAAAAACCCCTGCTTAGGAAAATCGAAGAAACTGCTGCCGAACACGCAAGTTCACTCAATGACAGTGAAAGGGAGCAGGTACATTTTGTTTAATCACCATTAAAAATCGATTATAACTTAATAACACTTGTAATTAACAAAATCTAAATTAATAAGGAATAACAAATGTTTCAGCTACAAACAATTCTGGAGGCCGTACATCCTTCATCATCTGGAAGTCAAGAAAACTCGATGAACATTGAAGAAGATCTGGACAGGTTGGTACCGAGTGGAAGAGCTTCTGGAGCTATGGAGCTTCTGGAGCTATGGAGCTTACGGGAATAGCTAATGGCTTCAAAATACCGATAACTAAAAAACAGTTAAATATAATATGGTTCTGTTCTCTAGATGATTACAAGTTTTACTGTTAAAGTGTTAATAGTTCCGCACCAGTTTGTTTAATAAAATGCTGGTTTGCAGTTTTAAATTGTTACTATAATAAGTAAAAAAGATGTTTACAGACTCTATTTATTATTTAGGCCGCCATCTGTGTTGCTGGAGGCTGTTACTCTACGTTGTGAAATAGACACTAGTGGTCCGGTATTAGAACTACCAAAACCTACTTATAGTAGAAAGTAAGAAACATTTTAGAAAAGTATATAAGTTTAAGAGAGGGAACGGGTATATACTTTAAGATGAAATTACTTTTATTTGAAATGTTTTGTTTAATCTTAATATATTGCAGTGTTTCGCGTCGCTTCTCCGACGCAGTTAGCTCTATCTCCAGTCGCGGTCGAAGAAAGTCCGTCTCATTTGGAACTCAACAGAAAAGACGACATTCTCACCAACCAATAGGAGATACAGAAGTAGATGAAGCAAAGAAACTACATTCTCTTAGACCTCCATTGGTAAGAAACGCCTATACTAAACATAACATAATTTACAAAAAAGACTGGATCGCTTGTTCTTGGCTGGGACCTCTCCGTCATATTACAATCTAACTTTTTATATTATGAATATAGTAAAAATGTTAATTACACAGAATAGTGTCTACAATATTGAATCAATTGGGAGAATTAGAAAATAAAATAATTTGAGAGGCATAGTACTAACTTGCATCCGATACTAATTACGAAAAATAAAATAACATTGAAAAAATAAATATGTTTTTGTTTGTTGCATTACAATATATTTATAATTAGTGCACTATAATATAGAATAGAGACAATTGTTTTTCTTAAGCACAATAGTATTAGCTAAACTTAAATGTTTCACACAAATGCTTACCATTTCTTCGAATTTGTTAACCCGCACGGGTGTTTCTTTCGACTATCTCACATTCATTTCTATTTAATAACACTCCAAACTGCGTATTTTCTTTCTAGTTTCGTTTTTTGTTTCCAATATGATTTTAGAAGATGTCCCGTTCCCTACCGGATACCGTTATTCCGTCCAAATGTGTGCACGATGAGCACCGACGTTTTGTGAGTGTGGGCGGAGCCTATATTAAGAAAAAAAGCCTGTTCGAACCTAGTCTATTAAGTGTTGGAAAAATAATAAATAACTATTACTAACTGACTATAAGCTTTATTATATTGTCTTGTAGTCGGTCAGTTCTAGTAATTTAGTACCCGAAGACTACCTGCTTGAAGCACTGCATGCTATTTCACTATAATTTTGTAACATTGAATTAGCCAAGGTCTGCATTCCTGGATGAACAAATATAATCTTAATGTTTATAATATGAGAAGAAGCTTTACTACTAGTACAATTAACTTAAAATGTAAATACTTTCGGAAGTATGTAGTTAGACAAAAAACTTTTATGCAAAGGAATCCGGAGAATTCAGAAATTTTGTTTTAAGGTCATCCAAACTTCTAGGCAGGCTTGCACTATTCTTTCCTCTTTATGTGTTACTCTCCGTGTTTTGTCGGCATTTTCCTTTACTTTCCCGATTATTGATTAAATATTTGAATACAACCGGGTTATCGATTGATTTTAGGCTGGAGGTCGTAAGATGCGCAGGTTATCCGAGCTGATTAGTGACTGGGAGCGGCCGTCTCGAACCTCCCTGTCAAATATGTATTCTTATGCACGAAGAGAAAGTGTATACATTGCAAGAAAGAAGCTGGCTGGATTGAAGGTAGCCATGTTATATAAAAATAAATGAACATTCGATTGATCGGAAGCGTTTTAAATAAAAGTACATTCATTTTTTACAGTTTCGCGGTTCTTTACCAATCTCGTACAAGGGACCTTAAGAAACCTAACTTTTTGCTTTTCTAAAGTCTTGTATATGGGAGTATCTCGTGAAACAAACTGTAGTATATTAAGAACATTTAGTTTATAAACTTGTTTACCATATTTCTAAACTCTTTATATCTAATTATATTATTTTATAGAGAATACAAATGTTTTAGGACTGGGCCCTAGATCTACTAGCTAAACTAAAATCGAAACAAGGAATGGCAATTCGACGAGAAACACGAGCAACAAAGCTAGTAGCCACAGTTATGGGTAAAAAGCAGCCTTCTTTATAAATTTGTATCATTTTATTTCCAGTTGTTTTCTTAGTTTGTTGGCTGCCCTTCTTTACTCTAAATATGATTAAAATATATAAGTTATTATATGATGTATGGAATACAGATCTAGAGAAATGGTTTCATTGGTTTACAGCACTTGGATATCTAAACTCATCGCTCAACTTCTTTATTTATTCAACTATTAATCCCGTTAGTTTTATTAGTCTAGAAATATTAGAGTAGATCTAATACATATATGAAATTTTTAAAAGTTGATCTCGAAAAAGCCAGAAATCATACTTTTCAAGGGAATACCTCCATCATGAACTAGTAAAATAGAACCCTTTTTCATGATTTTGCAAAACTTTTAAATTTGAATAATTAGATGAATATTCTGGCCATAATGACTATTTCTTCCAGAAATTCCGTCACTCTTTCCGGCGTCTGCTTGGCTTCCGTAAATCTCGTCGACGACGTGAAAAGACCTGGATGAATCCACCAAAGGAAAGTAGTCGGTAAGGAGTATTAACGGCATCCTGCATTTAACCATTCTTGTTAAACACAGTAAAGAGCAAATAAATGTTACCCTTCTTTCAGAGGTCCTGTAAAATGCGGTTGCGGCCTGAACAAAATCGTAAAATTACCCATGAAAAGGACCAATTCCGCTGGGTAAGTTGTGAATTTGTCGTTGTAATACATATAAATAGGATGCTTTGACTACATTCGTAGGACAGATTGCTAGCGAGGGTATACTGTCGGTCTACAAGGATTAGAGCACATTTATTCAAAGGAGCGCGAACACCCAGGAAAAAGACTCAAGTCCTAAATGAGTAGCGCGCGCGCAGTTTTAGCAGAACTTTAGGTGCAAAAACTTCGTTCGCCTATTACAGTTCAATCAGCCCCGTAGGTCGAATGACTCAAACGGTGTACACTGATGGGTTCAGTTTGGTCAGAATGGGTTTGTTACGGGCAGCGGCCAACCCTCCCAAGCCTAAAGTGCTATTTCACTACAAATTATTACCATATATTGTATACAACATTCCTGATGAACCCAATTGAACAGAGACTTTTCTGGTATTATTAGAAAGTTTAGTACTCTAAATACTTTATTATATTTTATATTTCAGACCAGTTTCTCGTAAACAGTCAATGCAGAAACCAGAAATAGTGATAGATGAGATTTCACCAAATAGAATATCAATATCAGCAGGGGGAAATACAACCTTCAGGTAATGTAAATAAAATAGATAAAATATGTTTTACACAAGGAAAGTGCGCACTGTGAACAGATATCATTAAAATAATTCATATTGTTAATAAAAAACTAATTTTTATTTGTAAAACTAATTAGTATCTAAACTATTTAGGCGTTCGTCGGATGATTGTATTCGACGTTCATCTTCGGAGATCATTGGCGGAATTGTATTGCCTTCATCACATGGACAGACTAACAATGACCGAAGAAGGTAGGATTATATACATTAAAACATTTAGAAAATATTGGCACTGAATATAGTTTCTAAAATATATGGAAACTAAATGTTTATTTATAGAGGTTCCGGCATGTCGAACAGTTCTGCATCTCTACATATTCATGAAACTAGAATGACCTTCGAAGCTATGGTCCATGATCAGGTTGATCCAGAAATTTTTGTGTGATTTCTGTAGGGAAAAAAACCAATGAGTTTGACACTTCTAACCATATAGATTAGTTTTTTTTTCTGAAATTGGCTCAGCGGTACGTCAATTGTCAGTCAGTATCGAAATATAGATCCAAAGTTTTGAAATGGGGTGTGTGCTGGTCAAACTTTTTGGTTATCCCTCTATAATAGATTAGATGTGTTTTTGTTAGTGTAGTCTGTTATGCTACTAACATTTGTATTTGTAGTTAGTATCTAACAATTATTATTAAGCTTAGTTAAAACCTTGACTTTTATTTTTAAAGTTATGTTCAGAACTGGGTTCTGTCCCAACACTTTTATCGCACTTGCATGTTATAGTCCGTTTCAAGATCTAAGACAAAGTAATAATATAATAGAAATCTATAAAAAGTAACTAAAAGTATTATATATAAAAGTTTTATTAAAATCAATTATTATTATATAGTTATTAGCAAAATACTCTTTGTTTTAATATAGGTTTAGAAATGGACTATATTTTAATTCTTAACTTTTTCAATTTTAACGGTTATTTTTCTAGAAACCCTCTCGCACCTCTGCACTTCTCTCACCACCGGCCAAAGTTAAGTTCCGAATCTAAAGCACTCCGAGACCAACTTTATTATTTTAAATATATTAATATTATTATACTTATTTAATTAATATATGGCATTTACGAGTGGAATATGCATATTAAGGTTTATGTAACTGAAAAGGTAATTACTTTCTTTTGCTACAGTCTTAAGCCTAACCGTAATCTTATTGAAGCTGCAATGTAGCTTTAACAACTTATTCTACTTGTAAAAGTCACAATACAAACTCTCATTTAATTATATGTTGTATATAGTTATGGTTTAAAAAGATGTAGCCTTCTTTCGGGGTAAACTAAACTTTATAAATAGCAAAGAAATCCCAAAATCAGGTAAATCTTTATTTTTTATACCCAATCTCAACAAGTTGATCTGTTAATTTCGATCTCTCGCATTCAATTAAGTCTGGTTCCTAATTGCAATAGTACGATACTCACATTTGTTTTCAAACATTCGGGTATTTTCTGTTATTTCTTTATATTCTAAATAAACATTTAATATATGTTAGCTTTAAAGAAAAAGTAGCATCTGTCTGCATCTGCATTGTAAATATAGGTTTAGGAACATCAGATTGACCATTTCGGATGAGATCTTCAATTCTAAGTTAAACCAACACGAATAGTTGGTAGAAATCCAAAATCACAGTTTCTTCTATTATTTAGTGCGGACTGTTTGCTGTCATTGAAATGTAATCATCTAGTATTTTTATCTGGATTCATGAATTTCCATTCAGAATCCGAAAAATTTAAACTTCCAACACAACTTAGCATGTAACATAAATTAAAGTAAGTATTTACTGACTTATAAAACATAACATAATGTATAAAAGTTTAGTGACTAGCCTGAGACAATATAATGATACTTTGCTAGTTGTTCATTTACAAAAGAGTTACATATAACTATGAAAATACAATTGAAATACCTGTGTCAACAGAAAAAGTGATAAGTTTAATACAATTATTAAAGGAAAAACTAATTTCACAGAATTTAAACAACAAATCTGACTGAAAATAGTGAGAATAAAACTGTAAATAAAGTTATTTTCGGAGCCGAATTAGCTGATTTTTGTTTTTCTGCGAGTTCCTTTATCCGAATATCGCCTTCTTCAACATCGCGTTGGATTTTATTGTAAGAATCCTAAAAGAAGAATAGTTTCAAATCATTGCGAAAGTATTTCAAGCAGTTATTAGTTCTAAGTTTGCAATCTTCAAGCTTACTTTGCTAAGGAAATATGGAACTATTAGGATGTTTATTAGCTATTTAGCTATAAATTAGTCTTATAGAAAGTGATTGAAACTTTCTTTTTCAAAATGTTACGATCTATTCTGTCATGTTACTAGTTAATAAGTTCAGCTATTGCTTAATTACATATTCTATTTCTTAACAAATAAGCCAACTAAAAACGGTTACTTTATTATTTGTCCACCTTCTAAACCATTGTCTACCAAAACTAACTGTTTAATCTTTTCTTCTTACTAACCTCTAGCATTTTACCGATCCTTTCTAACTTTTCTTCACTTCCTTTTTCAGCTTCTATTACTTGTTCTATCTGAGTAGACATATTTCTGCTCATTATGGGAACCCAAGCAACTCGAGTAGGGGGTTCTTAAAGATAAATAGGATAAATTAGATTAAGTTTGAATATTCTTTTTGGTTCAAGTTTACTTTTGTAATAATATTTTATTCTTTGCAGTATAGACATTACCCAAACGGTCATTAAAAATCTTTAATCTTACCTATGAAAATGTACAATTTGACTAAATCATGGGGAATTATACCCTTTTCAGCACGATCTTTGCCGCTTATTCTATTCATTTACACTAATTTGCTCGTTTCATGCTTCATAAAATAGATTTCCCCGTGACCACCGCGCGAATGATTTAATAACATGGCGACGAAAACCACACAGCACGGTAACTATTCAGAATATCATTTTAGATAAAAAATAATGTTTCTAGCTGAAATAGTAAAACTTATAATATAAATAACCTGGCTTAATATCCTGTATAGCGTCATATTCTTCGTCATCATCGACTTCGTAGTTTGTAGAATAAACCTTAGTGTATGAAATTGCACATAAAAAGGCCAACAGAGTTATCCTCATTCTAAAATATTTACTTTTATTCTATTGAGTTTTTACATGAAGAAACATATCAACACAAGAAGGTAAATGATAAACATACGAAATTATAGTACTGTAAGAATATTTAAACTATATTTTTGCTATATCCGAAAATTTGTTCGCCATAAGGTACGTGTGTATTTAAATCTATTACAAAGTGTTTATATTTGTTTATAAAAAACGTGCTATCATTATTTCAGAAAACTACAAAAACGTGATGAAACCGTCGTTTTTGCCTAATGTTTATATTTTGCGCAATGGCAGTCAGAGAATTCGGAAAGTAAATTCTAGCAATCGCGCGGGTAGGAACCAAGTAACCAAGGCATTTTTCCGAATTTTTCCATTTTGAAGGATATTTAGGTTTTAGAAAACTGGTTCTTCTAGACAGATATGTGCTCACACCATCCGTTAACAACTTTAGAATAAGAACAACTGCTAACTTTCTGAAAAATAATAAATTTAAGTTAAAAATGAGGTCCAAAACGTGAATACTGTGCTCACTCTGTTAAAAGTGAATGTAATTCCTTAGAGTTGTCTCAGCTCCGTTTATAAATCGTCTGGTCGGGGATTAATGCCACCCCGAGTGAAAATGATTTGTAAATAGAAACAGTGCAATTAGAGCATATAAAAAGACTAAGATGTGAAAAGACTAAGAGTTCGGTAATGAAAAGCTTTGGCCAACTTGATGCAGCTGTTGGAAAGGGCAGACCAGTTCTAGAGAATATACTTTTTATGCTTCTATAAAGATGTTTAGCTTAATTAAGTCCATCTCAATACTAAGGTTAGGTTTTAGATTTGAAAATATGTCCTCAATCAATGTGATCCCAGTGCAGTGGCCTGTAGTACTGATTTGACCTAAGTTTTTATCAAAACACTGCATAATTTGAATGACTCGGTTGAGAAAGTGGGGTTCGAATCTGTCAAACATTATTGCTAAATTATAATGTTGAGAAAATACTTTGATATATTGCACATTACGAAAGTATAAGTATAGTTTAAGTTGTTAACAAAAATTATACAGATAATAGATGTATTAACATTTATAAAAGTTCATTCGTAATCCTAGAAACAAGCAGTTTTTCGCCCGCCAAAGGTTTACTGCGGTCAACTGACTGTCAATAAAATCCATTTAAGTTCCACTTTTCTATTTTCCTCTCTAAAGTGTAAGGATAATTAAAGGTGAATTAAAAGAAGTTGCGATTGGGTCAGATTGAATATCGTAAATAGAGCGCGAAAAAAGCGGCCAAAGTACTTCAAATAGAAAAATAAAGACGTAGCGCGTGAAAGAAAAGAAAATAGGCAAAATAAACACATTGAAAACTAAAAATAGACTTTCGAG
The DNA here is from genome assembly GCA_034691345.1 of Phasmarhabditis papillosa. Lineage (NCBI taxonomy): Eukaryota > Metazoa > Nematoda > Chromadorea > Rhabditida > Rhabditidae > Pellioditis > Pellioditis papillosa. Next base: position 16,258 of record JAQGAV010000755.1, read on the forward strand.
AAGAATTATTGATAATCAGTGAAGGCTGTTTGCAAGATATAGGTCTTAGCTAAGATTTAAGTGTATACACAGAAGGAGTAGGCAACTCTACAATCCTTGAGACTTCTGTTTGAGCTAAGCATTTGTTGTGAGCATCCACGTTAGTTAACAATATCTAATTCAAGAAGCTATGCAATATATAGATAAGTTTTTTAATTCTTATGAACTTTGCTGGGAGAAAACTATGTGTTCCGTGCTTAGTATTGGAAAACAAACCTTTTTCCACTGTGAAAACACCATTCACAAGACATTATATACAGTTTTTCATTAAAAATCTCAGAAGTTTATTTTAAAGTTGTCTATTTAGCGTTGTAGTTGCTGTTTTGCTGTGCGACACAGCTCTAGTAATGTGATATGCGAAAAATGAAAAGTTGTCCTCAGAGCTAATGTTAGAGAAGATTGAATATCGTTTACAGAATGGAGACTCAGACACTAATATAGTACCACACAACAAGAAAACAGAGGAAAAAACGAGTCTTTTAAAATTTAGAAACTTCAAAACATCCTTGTTTTGCATGGAATGCATAGCAACTATGAGAAATTGAGGAAAGATTGTAAAGTCAACAACAATTGTTAGAATTTTAAAATATAATATTTGTCAAACATTCAAACTTTAAAACCGGGCCGACCTAAGAGATTCCACCCCTTATTTGATCTTACACAAGGTATCATTAGTTTTGAACTTGAATAATCCAGTAGAAAACGGTTTAGTAATACGATTTTGTTTTAGAAACCCATTTTTTCTCTATAAGTTGTCGTATTTGCCAAAGAGTTTACAGCGAATCCGAAATAATATTCAGAATCTAATATTTTTGTATTGTAAACAAAATAAATAAAAATCTTAACCATCTTTACTTATTCTAAGAACTTTGGCTTTTTTGCGGCAAAATTTGAATATGAATCCTTCGGACACGCAAAGTGGCGGCTGAATTGAATATTGAATTATGGTGCGAAGGAAGTTGCAGGCACCGAAGGGTTGCCACCAAAACTCAAAGTTTTTAACTTTATTTATAGAACTTATATAAAAGTTATTAATAAAATAACAAACAACGTTAGATATTAACATAATTTAGGTCCAAAGAATTACAGGTACTGCAGCTCGGTACGATAGTTTTTGGTGAAGAATTAAGTGTTTCTGGTTTTCTAATAAAGAAAATATAACTATATAATATTACAGAAAATAAATTAGAAACTCCATCTTTCCTACTTTCTCTACTCTTAAATGAGCTACAGCTGGTTTTTCGTTACGAGCCAGTAGACTGGCGTTCTATTTATCGCTGCGTGCAGTCTGCTGCCTCTAGCAAGGCCTCATAAATTTAATGTTCTTTTTAAAGTGCAATTTAAAAAGAGAAACTTTTGCTGTATAATGGAAAGAAGCAATTCCTAACTATAGGAAAATACTGGACCAGAGTCCACAAACCTTCGGGACGGTTTAAGCGAACCCCTGCGCCTGGAAAGGAATTGCACTCAGATCTTTCGAAATTCGACGACTCGGTGAGCAGCTTGAAAAAAAACGAAATAGTCACCTTAAAGTGGGAGCCTAACATTTATAACATTTCTTTTAACAAAAATAGCTTAGCTCTTGAAAGAGACCGAGAATTAAGATGTTTCAATAGGAACAGCAGTTATCAAAGTGCTTTTGCAATAGAACGACTAATAACAAATAGAACAAGATTAATGAAGAAGAAAAAAGAAGGAGAAATGAAATGTTGCGATTGGAGAAGGATTTATCCATGGAGCAAATCCTAAAGGTCGTTGACAGGAAGCATAAAGGAAATACGCGATTTACAACACCTACATTTACTAATATTTGTGATAACTCACACGTGGAACACCTAAACAAATAGATTATAGTATCATAATAATAAACTAACTTCTTTATATAAGTATGTAAGTAAAACTATATTACATTTTATAACACTGCTTACTATTCATAGAGTAATTGTAAAACAACCAACAAGCCAAGAATTGGTTCGAGAAATATCTTTTGCTTCAATCCTGACGTAAAAGATGTATTCTGCCCAATTTAGCCCGAATTGTTCCCAACGTGAGCCTGTAATTACGGGCCAAAATTACGTAAGTGGCAGCTCAATTACGGAGCATTGACAGCTATTTAAGTATTATTAACAATAAATATATAATGCTAGATAGAAATATTATTAGAAAAGTAGTTTTTAGTCCGTTTAAAAGCAAGATGATTCGTTATATTATTCGATACAGCATTTTAAGGTTTATAGAACGTCTAAGACTATATGAAAAAAAACTATTTTGAATTGTTGTGCAAAATATTTATGTTTTCCGGATAACTGAACTACAAATCTAAGTCTTGAAACGAACTAAATTCTAATTTAGCAAGATGCTTTAGAAGTGTTCAAAATGGTTTAAGACCCTAACGGGCTTAAGTTAAACTGGGATTAGTGTTCTATAAACATTATATTGGTGTTTTATATTCGAATAAAGTTTTAATCTAATAAATGAACAGAAAAATAATAAGGAAGGAACCTTGAAAACACAATTTTATTTTTTTAATTAGATCACACTGCGCGTTTAATTAACCAAAAAAGAAGAGCTTGCCGGCCCCCGAAAATACTTAACGAACGGCCACCCTTAATTGCGAAGGTTTGAATCAAATGAGGGCGAATTTAGATAAACAAATTTGTTAATAAACTTAAAACTTAATCTTTATACTTGTAGAAATGTGCCATTATTGTATATTAAGAGAAGTTATTAGTTAGCCATATTTTTATTGAACTTATAAAACGAATCTAGCTTAAAATATGTAGAACTTAGCTGAACCGTTTACAAATATTTGTCACTTTAGTAGGAAATAATGTAATAATTACGTACAATTATTGTTAATTATAGTTAAATTCAAAAGAAATTCAATGAAATTGAACTACAGTGAGCAACGTTCTGTAGCTACTCTTATTTTGGATATCTGTGTTATTGACATGGCAAACATGAAATAATAAATGCCACTAAGAAAATGTATTTGCAAATTTATAGTAAAAATGTTCAACGCTTGGAATTTAAAAGGATAATTTATATATTTATATAACTACTTCTGCAAGCGTACAGGTCTTGAAACAAACAAACATATGATATATGAGAACACCGTTTATACAAGGCTTTAACTGGTCTCTATGGAGCAGCATGCCGTGCTCTTCTATTTAGAATGTGTGATGTTTTAATATATGCATGATTTACTACGTTTATACACTGTAATTAGCCATATGTCAACGAAGAATCAAAGCAAATCAACAACCGGAAAATAGGAGTTTTGTTAGGGAGGAAGGCTTATTTAGTACAGGGTAAGGTACGATATTATTCCGAAATAGGTTCAAATTTGACGACTTTTCAATAGGAAACTTGATAGAAGATGTAAGCCGAGCTTTTATAAAGAGTTTACTTCAGATTTGTTGTGCTTATATATAGCTGAGAATACTAAAGAATCGTGCAACACCAAAAACATTCTCCAGACCTCCGGCTAAGATAATTAATCTTCTTCTTTTTTGGTTATTCTGTTGTGCTGACGAAATAGATAATGAATTCTGTTTAGATGAAATATTTCCTTAAATTCTGCGTATTTTCTCCCATGGGAGCATTTTATACACTAACCATAAGATTCTATTTGAGAAACGAGCCACCACTCTGTGGAAATTTAATTACCATCGATTATCATCCATACAAACAGAACAACAAAGAAGTGCATTTTAGATTATATTATATTACATTTCCTTATATCACTAATTTAGGTTGTAATCTCCAGGTTCAATAAATATATTCAAGAAACAGTGACAAAATGTAGCCCAGAAGTTTCAAATTTTAAGATTCCGTTTCGACTAGGCTTCAAAACTAAGTCAAAGATAAATATATAACATTTATGTTTCATATATTATGTAATATTTGGTAACGGAAGGTACCGGACATTATATGGTTGCATATTGCAAATAGTACTAAAACTGGATAATGAATAATGTATTCTTCCTGAATTGTCAGGTTGAAGAGTTGTCAGAAAATGCTCTAAATTGTTCAAAATAGTTAGTAAACAACTGGTTTTAGCAAAAAATATAGACTAAAGCTTCACTTGCTTTACTTTTAGAAAGTTTAACAATCCCACTGATTTAAAATAGAGAAAACTTATTAAAATATGAATAAAATACTATGTAAAATTACTTGGAAGTCTATTTAGTTAGTTCCTACAGAAACGTAATGTTATATAATTGGTTGAGTAATCCCTATGAGAATGCATCCTTTTAGCACTAAAATCTTAAGCCAAATAGGTTTTGACTGCTAGCCTACTCTAAGATGTTTCACACTGGTCACTAATCCTGCCATCCTGTGTTTAGTAGTCAGTCTGACCCCGCCCATTTTGCAAATTTGGAAAATGACCAGCAAGATAGCCAGTGTTTTAGCGTCCGTTACCAATGAGGCTTACAAGAAACTTCCATTTCCGGGCGCCTGGGGGTGGAGGACACAATAAGCTTTCAATATAGGGGGTCTAGCCCGAAACTGACTTTTTTCATAAAAGTTTCCGCTGAGTACAGAGTTTGGCTAATTCCCAGCTCCAGGACTCCAGGATGCCGAATACCGGATACTATTCTGGTCAATGTCGATCGTAATTTAGAGAACAGAACACTCGGTGTCACCGATCTTCTATATATATCAATACAAAATATATTGTTATAGGGGAAAATTCTTTATTCTCAGACTGATCTCCATTGCTATTATTTATATATAAAAGTACGTTATCAGTGTCTTTTATAATTATATGGGGTTAACATGTCATTGTGAATTGTCAGATGTATAGATGATGATTACATGAGAAGACAAGGCTGCTATCATGCCGCGCTGGAAACCTAGGTCTTGGGACAGACTATATTATAATCACAATCAATACAGGTACAATATACAGGCACAATCTAATAAGAAATATTAAAAGTCTTAATATTTAATAATCTTCCTATAAATATCTAAATAACAAAAGCTCATAATGGTTTGTGCAACATATTAACTTTTCTGTTCTTAAATTATAAACCTTCCTTTGATAGAATTTACCAATTCTTTTTATATAATATTATAGTCAGGGCCAAGAGTAATGATGGAGTGTAAAGAATGCTTGTGAGCCAGCATCTGGCTGCTACTGTCCGTTCAATATTGTACTTTGCAAGTACGCGCGTGCAATTTGCCTGCAGGTGCGGTGTTAACAATCCTATACTCTGGTCCACCGGATACCTGTCATTTTACCGCCGGATACCGGCAACCCATGCCTGTAACTGCAGGTATCCGCTGGTACTCAATTAGTAACTACTGACTTACCTGCCGTTACCGCTGGGAAGTGTAAGTAGGTACTGACTTACCTGCCGTTACCGCTGGGAAGTGTAAGTAGGTACTGACTTACCTGCTGTTACCGCTGGGAAGTGTAAGTAGGTACTGACTTACCTGCCGTTACCGCTGGTAACTGCAGGTATCCGCTAGATACTTGTAGCTACCGCAGGTTACCGGCCGTTATCAAAGTTTCCCTGAATGGCAAGAATTTTGTGCAAAAATTTGGCCGCTCCGGCACATCGGCACTTTACCGGCAAACCGGTTCGCTCCGCTAGAGAGCTATGGCCATCACTGAGTTAGTGAAGAACTCAAATTTTCGGGAAGGTCACCCATAGGTGCGGCGTACTTCAATCAGCGAATGTCACGCGGCGAGAGAAGAGCGGTAATAATTAAAGTTAGAGAGACGCAGGCATCCTGCTTTACGGCTCGTAACCAGCGGTATTTATAGGTAACCAGCGGTATTTATAGGTATCCGGCGGTATTTATAGGTATCCGGGGAATTAGGCTGCAAGCTCGGATGAAGGGCGCCCTCTGTGTGAATGCTTTCAAATTGAGTGATTATACGTATATACGTTTTACCGATGTTCTTTTATTTTATTTTATGTTATTTATCGATATATTTATTATTATGTTTAGTGTTTAGCTAATCGACCATGTTGTCATTTCGCCACTATGGAGCAAAACGCCAAGGATACGCTGTTTCAGGTTCGTCGTTTATAAATAAACTGTGTTGCATTGTATTGGCATACTAATGTCATTTCTTTTAGGTTCGTGCTCCTTGCTGGAACGATCCTGACTTCGTCTGTCTATGAAATCAACCATCTACCGAAAGTTTTTGACAGGTAAGAGTTGCACCCAACATAGCTTGTTAGTGATATCATTGGTAGACTTGCTATAGTTGGCGCATTCTTTTCTTAATGTTTTAATTTATTCTTCAGACTAATTCGACTTTACAAATGTTGATTGAGATCTCAACATGAACAATTTGGATTCGGTAGACGACAATGTGATCCGGGTATTAATTTGATCGTTTTAGATCCGGCGATGCCTTCAAATGAGGATCCAGGAGGATCGCGAATATTCTTCGATTTAGGGATAGAAGTAACTGGACCTATGGTAGGAACTTTTGCTATTTTTTATAACATTTTTGTTTTCATTACAGATGGCTATCACTAACCACCGGTAGTGATACAATTGCCGTTTGTATGAAATCTACCATTCGTGATGTGCACAACCAGGAACATGATTGGTTGAGCCAGCACCACTGGTTAACCAGGTATCATTTTGATTGTAGATTTTTCAGATATCTTGTGGGTTACAAAAACAATTGAACAACAAGTGTTTAGGCTGCTTTCTTTCGAAATACCTAATACTTTTACATGTTCAGGAATGATTTCATGATGTCCATGATCTGTCTACAATTGTTCTTACTGCGAATGTGAGCGAATATGGACAGCAGGTAATTCTGGAAATACGGGCCTTTTGATTTTGGTTATCTTTTCCAGGCTCTCCATGTCTCTCAATTCAATCGCTTGAGGATCTCTGTTCGCTGACATCGTTGTGTTCCTCTCGCTGAATCTCGTGGAGTAGGATATCAAGACTATCCAGCTTTTGTTTTTCAGCACTGACGAGGTAAGAATTAATTTCTTTAGACTCGCTTGTATTAATGTAGAATATTATAGCTCGCCTACTTCTCCGAGGACTTCAACTGAAGCCGTCCTTATGAACAGAAGATCCATTTAATTTATTATTAAACATATTTAGGTTTTATTGTCAATAAATCTTTCTTTATTGTTATTTGACCATGGCTTCTTTACCACATAAGTTAGGTCGGATTGTTCACAGGGGAAGGGTCACTCATGCATGTCGCTAGCAACGAAAATCGAAAAGCCATCATATGTAACAGTTAGCAATACTTATGTTAGTGATTGTGGCAAAATATGAGAATAAATGAATATGTTTTTCAAAAGCGGAATCATGAAAATGTAAAATATTTGTAATTCGAAATTTGAATTTTTGTCATAATTAGAAACGCGCTTTAATGCCAAAGGAAGGCAGTCCTTCACATGGCGGCGAGTCGTGATGACGATTTTGATGTGGATCGATTGATCTTGCTTTCGAACCTTTATTTTATTTATTATTTTATTTATCCTATAGAATACTGAAACTATTATACTAAAATAATTTATTTGTTCAGCTCAATTATGGATTCCAATAACGAAAAGCTGATGGAAGATAATGTAGGACAGGTAAATCATTCATCACGCTATCATTGATTTGCGTTTCCTCTACGGGATATATTTACCTATCTATTAAGTGTCTTAATAGTTCTATCATTTGTAAAATATTTAGAAATAGCAATCGGCACTCCGACCTATTATCGTATTTTGACTTTAAATACCTATACTTTCTATCAATTTCTAGGTGGAACTGGGTTCGCAATCTCCTCCTATTGAGGATGAATTAGCCGCTAATTTCCCGAATGCACTTTCTACGGTACTGAACTAGTCTGTTTCTTATATATGTTTTTTTTATTTAGCAAGATCCATTGGTAGTTTTCACTGACGAGTCCGATGATGACGAAACCAAAAATGATAAATCAGTACGTTCTAACCTTCCGATCCAAATGTTATAATGGTTTTCAGGATAAAATTGGAGATATATTTCACGATGGGCCCAGCAGTGACAGTGAGCATGAAAATGATGATAGCAATGAGAAAGTAGGTTTTTTTTTTGGCCAATGTGCGAAACGTCTGTGTGCCGAGTTTACTTTACAGTTATGTATATAGACTATCCAAACGCACAGTTTATTAGGCTAATTAGGGTCATAGTAACCCAGTAACCACCATTCGATGAGCTATCCAACAATTCTAAATATATGTTCCAGGGCCATGTTCTCAATTCAATGTTTGGTGAGAACTCGGATTCGGATTTGGGTCGCAAATCAGATGCCGAAACTATCCCAGATAATCAGAAATCAGATGAAGAAGCCACATTGGGCAATGGAAACACGTCCGGTATATTGGTTGATGGGTAAGATACTATCTGCGTTCAAATGCAACATATAATTCAAAGGCGAGAATGGGATTTCGATGTTATGATGCGTCAGAAAAAAGCAGCGAGAAGAAAGCACAAAAGAAAGCGAGACGCGGGTATTGACATTATCAACGATGATGATTACGCGGTCTCAACATTGGTGGAGGAAATGAAAGCTGCCACGAGAGTATGTTTTCCTCCTCGTGTCAATTGGTTAATATATATATAGGATGATTGTCGCTCTAATCAGGAGCGCCAACCCGCTCTTCGTAAACGAATGTTGTTATCGGAAGTAAAGCTGATGTTCTTGAAGGTATTTGTTTACTACAACGGATATTGCGTACCTTGTTGGTGTTTTATTGTTTGACACTATCAAATTGACAGTAGTTCAGTCGACAATCTTTTCTGCACTTACACGTCCTTTGTCTCTGGAGTGACCTCTAGCCGGTGCAAACTAGACCATATGCTAATTAATTTCAAGTTAACATTTTAATTGAAGCGTTTAGCTATTGACTTCATTATTATATTGAACCCGACCCCATAATTGTAGCATTTTCTCCAGATATTAGATTTTCATTCGCATTTTAATATTTCAGGTTGATTCAATCGAAACCTTGATCGATAATGGAATGATGTCGGCTGTATCTGACTGGCTGTCACCACTTCCAGATAAAAGTCTACCTGGGTTGGAAGTTAGGACTGAACTATTGAAGTTGCTCCAGTCATTCACGCGTTTGGAACCGGTCTGCAACACCTTTAGTGTGGATATAGTTTTATTTTCAGGGATGTCTAAAGCAATCTGGACTTGGAAAAGCGGTGATGATGTTATTCAAACATCCTAGAGAAACGAAGCAAAACAAAGAACTAGCGAACAAGCTCATTCGAGAATGGTCTCGGCCAATTTTTCAGGTTTTTCTGTTATTCGAGCGGGAATATATTAATTATCTTTAGTTGAATGATGATTTCCGCTCACTGTCACGTGAAGAACGGGTTGAACGTGATTTGAAGAATATGCCAGCTATTAAGAAACAACGTGTGAGGTTAGTTCATATTCTATTATTTGTCCTTGCTTATTATTTTTAATTTCTAGTGAAGAAGAGTCAGTTGATTTAACTGAGCCTGGATGTTCTACTTCATCTAACTTCGGATCTAAGCCATATGTTGGCCGTGCTAGGGTTCCTAGACCATCTTCAAAGGACTACGTTCTTCGTCCCAAATATAATGTCGATGGGCAGTTCAAGGTCAGTATCGTTTCGCTTCTATTCCAAAACGTTTTTTTAGGGAGAACGTAAAAGCTCTGCTTCGTATCAGCTAGACAAGATCCAAAGAGATTTTATGGAGAGAGCAAGAAAGAACAAGACCAGACGTGCCGTGCGCGTATCCGTAGAGGGTAAAAATATGGACATTTAATTATTTTTTGCCTCATTTATCAGATGTATATTTCCTTTTCTCGGGTGATCGTTAACCCACACCTTCTTATATTGAAATTGTTCGTTATCAGTTGTTCAGAATTTTAATACTTGTTATTTTTATTTGTTATTGCCTTCAATAAATGTTTTTCTTTTCTCTAGTACAGAACGGGAAAGATGCTGGAAGAGAGGTGTCACGAAATGATTTCTGTGGTCTTGTGACCACCACAAAACAGCAGGGATTTAAATTTTTCTGGACGAATATGTGTCGGTTTTACGTTGCCAAGGAATGCACACAGGACCCGTATCCAGAGACGTTTATCCCCAGGGATAAGCATCCCAGGAGATATGTCTCTGGATACGGGTTAACGTTTCGAAATTTGACAGGCCAGTCCGGGACGATAATGTGGAAGTTGGAGTTCGCCGTGATTGGGAAATGCCAACCCGAAACCTTGGAAGCGTTTGATTGTAGAATCCTGGTATCGTTCCACGAGAGACCGGATGTTCAAATTATTTATGTAGAAGTTTGAAATACTTCATTATTACAGAACATTATTTGACCACTGATTGTCTTTCACGCGATGGAAGAATGCTGAAGCAAACTCAAGAATTTTTAACATATGCCTATGTCAGTGAAAGCGTTGACACCGATGGCCTTTTGCAAAAGGGGGATTGGCCTGTCCCTCTTCCAAATTCAAAACAGAATCATGAACTCATTTAAAAAATAAGTTTTATTGGAAACTAGACAAAATCACAACTTTTCAATTAAAAGTACAAATTCATACAAAGTAAAAAAAATAAATATATATATATATATAACAAGCATTAAAAAACTATGCAAAAGGAAGAAACTTCTTTACCGCATGAACAATGGAGAGAAGACGATTTTCGTATATACATATCTAGAACAAAGAATTTCATTATAAGTAACCAGAAGTCGCTAATTTCCGTGCCACCTTTTTACATTCTCAATTTTGTTATTATTTTTGTAGATGGTTACAAAAGAACTACACGCTGTACCCGCTAAAGACGTCCAAATCCCGTTTTTGAATAATCGAGGAACGAAAACAGGTACACCACCATAGCTAGAAGAGTCCACGTCGAGTATCAACTTAAAAATTAGGGGTCCCCGTTATATTTCAACTGGGTATTCCAGCTATGTGCACCACTTACTTTGTCCAAATCATTCCAGCTGAGTTTCGTTTCTGGAGTTATGCCAATTCCACCCTGAATTGCACGATTCAGTGAGTCGGGGAGGCGATTGCACAAGTCTACAGCTTTCCTAATTTCTTTCATATTTCTAAATTAATCAGATAAGCAGAAGAAAGCGATTGTCACTTACTCATTGTTTAATAATTTGATTGATGCCGTGCATGGTAATGGCAGTTCTAGTTCATCTCGGGCCAGGCAATACTCATGAGCTGTGGAGTAGCTGAAAGGTGAAATCAAGAATAATCAAAAAAGGAAAAGCTTAC
>JAQGAV010000756.1:0-27532 GCA_034691345.1 Phasmarhabditis papillosa
AATTTAAAGTGTTTCTAAAGTATTTTATCTTCCTGTATCACAATAATAGAAGATGCCTTCGAGGCAGGGCTTCGGGCATTCATTCCGGATTCTAATGAGAAGAGACGACTTTAATGTAACATTCAGTCACCGGGTGAAACATGGGAAAATAAGCTACTGGGTTTCCAAGTCTTCTGCAGCTACGGGGAGTCGAACCCGCAGCCTAAGATTCTCGCGGATTCAAGACCACTGTTGTAACCCCTAGGCTAAAGCGCCCGCTCACACAGCAGTACTCTGGCCAAAATAAAAGAAGCTTATAACTGAGTCATTGAGTTCGGGAGCAGTTTTGAAAATGGGCCCGCCATTTCTCCCCCTTGTTTCAAACTAACCATTTGGTTCGGCAATCTCCTGTTTAAAGAAGTCCTGAAGGCTTCTTCCATCCACTTGTCTGACTATAGCATCGACAAGGAAACCGAAGGTAACGGCATGGTAGCCAGAGGCGGTGCCTAAAAAAAGAAACTTAAGAAATGCTGGAACGTCTATAGGGAGCTAATTGTAAATGGCCTCCAGCAGGCGCAACATTTGAATAAGCTTCTTAGGAAAGAAGTGCTGAGCTAGCCTTCTTTAGAAGTATTGTAACTCCCTGGGTAATGGCTACTAGAGAAGCAAGACGTTTTTCGGGTTATGAAATACTCGGGGTTCTCAAAAAATCGGGCCGGGACCGACCATATTGTTGAAAATACCTATTTTTTATAACTATTGGATGGTACATCGTTGGCCCACCGGCTCAAATCGGCCCGGGCCGAGAATGTTTGAAATTTCCGGCCCGGCCCGTTTCAGAACCCCGGAAAACTTTAAAATCAACTTCACTGCTGGGCTTCCGGAGTATTTTGTGAATTGTTCCTTTCCCAATCACCCGGTTGAATCTGAGCTGGTGTATTGCAAGATTTATCTTATCTTACCTGGAGTCCAATAAGGAGTTGAGTTTTCCATTTTCATTCGAATTCTATCAAAATCATGTACATCATCAAGATGGATACCATCTTCAATGAATGGGAGACCGGCCTTAATTAACCGATTAGAATTGTCAGATACAGACCGGTAATAATATTGGTAACAAAAAGGGCAGAATCTTCTAATATGGGACTGAAGCCGGTTTCGTATAGTCCGTAAGTTTCTATCAGGCTTACCAGGGTTATAAAACGATATTCCTTGCTACCGCAACCCGGAATGCTCAAAAGAGCCGGACAAACAGATTATCCTGTGGGTTTTACAAAATCTGCAGATTTCACTTTTTAAAGCTTCAGGTTGATACCAAACATACCATATGTGACATAATATGCTCCACAGTAGTGTTTTCCTTTCCATATCTACCGTATTCTGGCCAAAAATCGATAATTCTGTCGTCATAGGATATGTATCCACGGTCAACAAGAACGGCAATGCACAGTGAGGAGACTGCCTGAAATAACAGATTTGTAGCTGGGTCCTGCGAAGATTTAAAAGAAACAACCACTACAGTATCTAATGTGAAGTCGTTTTACTTTTGGATGCTTTGAAAGATACGTAGGTTTACTTGAGGTTTCAATACAATACAATGACTTAGTGATCGCTTCAGGACCCGACAAGGATTGTTACAATCCAATCAAGGATGAGAAGGCTCATTGGCTGCGTCCGGCACATTACCACCACAGCGACCTATCATCACGGCTCCTACAGAACAGCCGCCGGTTTTCAAAATCTGGACCGCGGCTGCCCGGAGTTGTGAACGACCATTTAAAAACGTAGCTTTTATTAACTAGGCACATACTATAAGTGAAATAGTGGCCGGTGATTTTCGGAGCCCTGCCTGTCATTTTTATAAGAAGACTAAGACTATGCAGTATCTCACTCAGTCCCAGTGTCAAATACTAATCATCCCATAGATTTAAATTAACCATATCGCTCTCAATCCCAACTACTAAATACATAGTTTACAGGAGCAAAACTTGACCTCGATCAGAAAAAAAATCCCCGATAAAATATTGACGTTTTCTCATTCCTGCACAAATATCTTATCTATTTCTTGTAATATTATTTCTGCCAGTCTGTCCTGAACCCATAGGAACGTACTTTAGAACATAAATGAAGAAGTCTACAGTAGTTATGAACCAGACTATCATTCAGCTTTAAACTTAGATACTGAGCAAATGAGAAAAAATTATAACCGATAGTTGTCCGGTGGAACAAAATCCCTATTTAGAAGGAGCAAAATGGAAATTTAGAGTACTGACAAAGACATTGGCAAAACCTGTCTCGGAATTGAAATCTAACCGCCTAGAGCCCTATTTTTAGTTTGTAATTCTAAATTCAAGGACTGCAAATAAGGATGTGAAGTGTATATGAAACCGCTCCGCTTCCCTGGAGTCAGTAGCAAAACTTTGGACTGTCCCCTGTTCGGTCAAGTACGCTACGTCCTATTCAGTTCAGTTCAAATACAAGGCAAATACTGATAAGCTCAAAAACAACGTTATAGTGTTTGTAGTCACAAACTAAGCAAGGAGTAAACTGACACCCTAAACGGAAAAGTTCGTTGTGAACTTTTGAATCGAGTATAGTTTAATATTAGGGTTACTGCTTTGGCTATTTATAGTATCTTGTTATTGCACCGGTTGTGAACCGTTCAGTAGATAAGTAACCAGGCAGACCAGAGAAGTCAGAAATCAACGTTTTGTGTTTTCACCAGTTTTTGTTGCTCAATTTTGACCACTGAACACAAAAAACTGAACTTATTTCCTACTAACAAGGTTTTCATAGCAAAATGTACCTTTCACTTAACAAGTTGAAAATTATGAGAAATTTTCGACCCTAACTCCGTTATTTGATCTACGGCATTCCAATTCACGAACGCTCCCTACCTTAGTGGCTGAAAATAGTACAGTTCGCGTCTTCCGCTCCCATCTTCGTTCTGCTTCTCGGTCTGCCCAGCCTCCCCATAAATCCACTACCTTCTGTCCCTTGTAGTAGACTGCTACGGCTGCTCCTTCACGCTCTAGGCCTTCTCCGAAATTTCGCCTAGAAAGATGTTTGGGGTTAAATATAGTTCAGTTTATAACCGGATCTTATGAAATTTTTTCACATCTGCTAGTTTAACACTACGCTTAAGCCTATAGTAGCATAGCCAGCTCTGTTCAGGGGTTTTCAAAATCGGACCGCCCCGGGGTGAAATTTTGGCCGGAGCCGGCTGGAACAGAAATTTAAAAAAAAACTTAGTAAATCCAAAAATACGAGATATTGTAGTGATTTATAACATTATTTATTTATTGTGTACCTCAGTTATAGCAAATATGTGACAGTATGTCGGCCGAACGGATCCTTTCAACCAGATACCGAAAAATCCGGCCCGGCCCGTTTTATAACCCGCTCTGTTCATGAGTGGTTAATGGTCCGAAGCGGCTCGAGAACGAAAGCTTACTGGGAGTTCGCTTGATTGTGATCCGAATATAATGTACGAATATGTTGGTTTTCGGCTTCTTGTACTATGGAATTTACTATTCACGAAATTAGCAACTAGCCAAATATATCTAACCTGAACGCTTCTTGGACGGATGAGAACTGTTCCGTTGCGTAACCATGTACAGTGTCATCATTCAGATGCGGTGTCAGAAAACATGATATAAATGGTCCCAGCACAATGGGTGAAACGAGTAGGTAGAAGAGACCTACACTTTCTTCAATATTGATCTTCATTTACTGAAAATCAACGTTTGTAACTTCTAACTAAAGTAAGGAAGTTTGAAATGAACCTTAAGATGTAATTAGATAATAGTCTTATGTAGCAGCAGACCTATTAGCCCGTACCATAGCTGATTACCGGCCGGCCTGAAATTTTGAAACCCATGCCGGGCCGGCCGGATAAGCTCTGGCCCGCACAACCATTAGCTTGGCAGTCTAGTACCGACTTTCAACCATATTTCATTAGACAAAGTTAAGCTATTTTAGGATTGTGTGTTTCTAAAATTTGTTAAACCTTGAGATTAGAAAAAACTTAAACATTCCTCAAATGATAGCCAGAATGATGTATCTTCATAAAGTTCAGGCTCTTTTTATAGATGAAGGCTGTTACATAAAAATGATAAAAGTTCACGAGACTGTACAATTAACAACAACGTTACACTGTATAGAAGAACGACACTAAACTAATGGTAAGGCGGTCTTCTAACATGTTACATATGATTTAAAGGGGTTATCAGAAGCATAAAATCTTAAATATTCCACTATGAAATCAGTATTTCCCGTACGGAAAGATAAGACTCGACAGAAAGTCTGTTCCGTTCTACACAGCATACTGTGCTGTGGAGTTTCGCCTACTTTCAGTTATGTTGAAATAGACTGATGAGCTTTGAATTGAAGTCATTTGGTAACAAAATACAAGATTGCATTGCTTTTTAATGGTATCGTAGTTTCAAATGTTCTATTGGAACTATTCTGCCAAGATCAGGTTTAGCCAGTATGATCTAACCACCGAGATAGGGTCTCATACAGTGGTTCGAAACTATGGTAAATCTGGTGGACCAATTCAAAGATATAAGATTTACTGGATATTAATGCAATTCAGCTAAATAAGTCTGTAGTCAACAAGTCGATAACCGAGTCTCGGTACTTCTGGGCTGTTTGAATCGTTTAGATACTGAAAAGCAGAAAACCGTTGAGCAAATAGTTTTAAATTGAAAGCCGAACGATGTTTTCACGCGCCGTTCCTAAACAAACAACAAACCACAGTTTACTTAGACAGTATTTTATAGTCCTTTTAAAAACTTTGTAGTCTAGGAAGAGTTATATGCATAATATTTTCATTAATACTAATATAAGTATAAGGCAACTCGGTAAAAGAACTGTTATGGAACAACGTATTGTTCCTTGCCAATTCAATTTTATCGTCTACGATCAAGTGTAAAACAGGTAGACAGTGAATTGTGTACAAAACAACATGCGCCACATGTCTGTTCCGATAGTACAGAAATAAAAGTACCAAAACAGAGTAGGTTCACTGAATAATTGCATGTGAATACATATGAATACATATATACATAAGCAACTCAAGTGAAATCTATATTCATCAATGAGCATATACTGCAAATAAATTATCAAGTATGTATAACTCTACACATTAGAATATTTCAATATTTTAGCTTATATACTTGCTCGATAACCGCCAATTTGTTATCGGGCACTGTACCAGGACGCGGTGAACTTCTAAACTAAACGAAGCTGTCATAGACGTAGGAACAGACAGTACTTGAGACCCAAGACAAACAAAAATGCTAATCATACACAAAAATTAAAGAACGTGTTAGTACATATACAGAATTACCACAGATCGCAAGCTAGCACAGCAATTCTTTAAACCACAAAAACCCGAAGTATTTAGTTAGCGACAAAGTATACACCATGACTACAGCGGTTTCAACACTGGTTGCAGGGCTGCGCAAGACTGGCCCGTGATTTTAAAGAATGAGAACGGGACCATTGGCTATGTTCCAACGTCCTATATACCATGAATTGAGAATTTAAAGCCAAAACAGGCCCAGCTACTTATATTTTCTTTAATATCAATATACTATGGCTTTTTGGGCCTGCGACTTTGAACAAAAAGGGCCCCGTCTTGCGTTGCTCCTTGCTGGTACGCAGTCAAAGTTAGTGCTTGACCCTGACTAACGGGTTTTTTACAGGAAGCCACATTAGATCCCACTCAGTGGACCCTTAAAAAAGAAAAATTGGTCAAGAACAATCAACAAATTTCATTAAAACAGAAAGAATAAAAACAATTGAAACAAGAACTACCTCAAAAAACTAACAAATAATTATTAACCAACGAAAATATCTAAAACATTTGTTTGCAATCATTAAAAAAGCATCTTTGAGTTTATTGAATAGTAAGGGTTTTCCCTGCCAGAAGAGTGACCGGATCACAGGGATGAACTGTCTGGCCACCGGCAAGTACCAACACAACCTTACCAAGCCAAATATCCAACGCTGAACGGATCTGCAATTGCCCCAAATAACTTGAGGAACGTAAAAAGATAAAATACCTCGTATATTAGGTCCCGATAGGTCAAGTTTCCGTCGCTTCGCTTTAGGTGCAATTTGACCGACTTTCCTGCATGTTGCACAATCACTCCTTCGAAAGAATTGTCCGACAACAGCCAGAGCTGAAATAACGGAAAATGAAAAACAAAACTATTCCTGTTTACCTCAACATTTGCTTCTTTCACATTACTGGTACTGAAAGCCGTTGCATTCTTCCCATCGGGCAATGCTTCTAACTTCAAAGGAGTTCCTAAACAACTTTCAATGATAAAAATGAAAACGATGAACTTACCAGTTGTCTTTTCTATGTCAGATTTCAGCTTCTCGACTACACCAGCTAGCTGGCAATCAGATGGGGAAATTTTGCAGTACACTACCGCACTATCTGTCGAAACCAATTTAGCCTAAAACTGACAAATAAAAAAGAATAAAATGAATACATACCGTTTTTCTCAGTTTCTGAATACGGTTAGTAATTTCACGAGCCAGCCCTTCTTCTTTCAACGAGTCATCTTCGCTGGTGTCAACCATGATTATGGTCTAAAAATAAGGTAATATGCTTGAGAAGTTTTTTATTGAAGAAAAAGCGAAGATTTATTCCAAAACCTTCAACTGGAGACGAATATATTGGATGTTACCATTTTTTAGTGAAGTAGACAGCGAAGTGTGCTTTTTAACTAATGTAATTACGCTATAATACACAGTGATTAAATCACATTCTTATATGAAGCCCATAGTAATCCAATTAAGAAATACCCTGACAGCATCGCCTCTCCAACAACTCAATGCATCGTAATAGGGTCATACCTTGCTATCCGAATGAGTTTCGTATCCGTGAGTATCATTCACATTCGAAGCACTAGCATAACTAACAGTGACCTCATCGGATGTCAGCTCATGTCCAAGTACATTAAGCTTGCCTAAAAGAATGGTAGAACTATACTAACAAGCAAATTAAAATTACCTTCGGTGATAAACTGCTCAAGTTCACCTTCGGTAACTTTTTGCTTAAGGTATTCGGCTACCTTCTTTTGGTCTCCCTTTAAACGGGCACCCAATAGCCGGAAATTAGGTTCAGCCTAAAACATTTCAAACCATAATAGCACTAAAGTTGGTACAACCTTTAAAGTAATACCGTATTTCTCCTTGTCTTGAGAAACGGTCAACTTCTTTATGTTGACCTCATTCAGGATATAGTCTTGAAGACTCTGAAGATCCTCCAGGAATTCTGGGTCCCTATTGATGACGATCAGTTCTTTGAGAGGATACTAAAAAAATTAAGAACGGAACACTGCTTTCAAGCGCACCTTTACAGGGATTCCCTTTCTCTCGCGAAGAACACGAACCAAATCGATTGTGGAGCGCATTGTTTCCACGCGGCGTTCTACTGTTTTATCGATGTGCGACTCATCGGATTCAGGAAGAAGTATGAAATGAACTGAAGCTTCTTCCGCACCAGTTACCTAAACATCGTTTAGATTAGAATAATGATCCTCCACACCTTCTTCAAATTGTTCCAAATGTATTCGCAGAAGAAAGGAGTGAACGGGCACATAAGGCGAGTAATCAGTGCCAGAACACGACAAAGAACGGCTAGTGCCACCTTCTGCTCGTGTGGTCCACATTCTCCCTAGTAAGTTAACGTTGTACATTAGAATTGCATAAACAAAAAAACCTTTATTCTGTTCCTGTTGAGGCGAATGTAGATGTTCGTCAATGTTTCAAAAAACTTTGTGAGAGGCGATACAACAGCATAAAGACGGTACCTGATGGGCAGAAATAAAATAACAGGTATGCGAAAACATACTGATTCATTTCCTGTCGAACAAACTGTACAAGACTGTTTGAAAATGATTCGATCCAACGATCCATGACATTTTCGCTCTTCTCGTCATCAGCTATATTCAATTTTTCATTGTTTTCCTATAAATAACTAATTATCGGTTTTAACAAATAATACAAACAATTTCATAGCGCTGCACATTCTGAACAAAAATTCTATAGGCGTGGAACCAGGGTAGGAATACATCTTTCAACAACTCTTTCACTCCCTCCTCCCTAAAGAGATATATAATTTCTGGGGGATTTAGAAAAATCACCTGAATTTCAGATTTTCACCTCTGACAACAGGCGAATTGATCAGATACAGTCTAAGAGCATCAGCACCGTATTTCTCAACAACTTCCATTGGGTCAGGGTAGTTCTTCTTTCTCTTGGACATCTTACTGCCATCGGAGGCAAGAACTAGACCATTGCAAATAAGATTCTTCAAATGACTTTTAAATTAATAAATACAAATGAATTACCTTGAAAGGTGGCTTATTGAAAAGTGCTGTCGAAAGCACAAGGAGAGTATAGAACCATCCACGAGTCTGATCAATACCCTCAGCGATGAAATGAGCGGGGAAGTTATCTTCGAAGGCTTTCTTGTTTTCAAACGGATAATGGTTCTGGGCGTACGGCATGGATCCAGATTCGAACCAGCAATCAAATACTTCCGAAACTCGTTTCAAATCTCCTTTTCCTAATTTTGATGGAATCGTGAGATGGTCCACACTAAAAAATCATGTTAAAAAGCTTGGCGGAAATGTTGAAACCTTTCTCTGTGAATATCAGTTATTTTTTGACCGGTTAGCTCCTCGAGTTCAGCAATGCTCGATGGTGCAACCACTTCTTCCAAGTCATCGCTAACCCATAAGTTTATAGGTGTACCCCAAAAGCGATTACGGGAAACTGCCCAATCGCGTGCATCACGTAGCCAGTTAGCGAATCTTTTCTCTTTGACGAATTGCGGAACCCTGAAAAGAGTAACTAAAAACTATTCAATCAATAAAACATACCAGTAAGTTTGATCATTGTTAGCTAGAAGATTGGGCACCAAAGTTTCAACACGGATGAACCACGATGGCACCGCTTTGTACAATAGCGGTGTATCAGATCGCCAGCAAAAAGGATATGAATGTTTGACCTGAAACTCTCATCCATTCAATATTTCGCTCCAATGTCGATTTCGTGTCCGAAAACCGTCTACAAGTGTGCCTAATCCTGTTGAATATATATGCGTTACCAATTAACAGAATTGAATAAACACGCTAAAGAAACTATGAACTGACGAAACATATCTTATTTTAATAGGAATGCTCAGATAAACACATGTATAACATTAAGCGGGAAGGCCAATTCGGACACGTATTCGCCAGAAGAACGCAATTTCCCTCACTCTAACAAACCTCTCCTTGCTTCACTAAATTGCCTAGTTCCTTTAATTTCTTGATAATAGACTTGTCAGCATCCTTAACATATAATCCGGACCAATCAGCTACCTCAGGCGTGAATCTTAACAGCTAATAGATAAACTAGAGTTTGAGCATAATGTACCTTCCACTTTCATCGACAGGACAAATAACTTTCATATCCTTTGTAATAACTCCATTTTCCAAGCATGTTTGAAAATCAACCTGAAGCGAGAAATATTACCGAATACCAAATACACTAACCTCTCCAAAATACGGCGCTTGGTGGACAACTCCAGAACCCTGGTCAGTGGTGACAAAGGTATTACAGAGAACGCGGAATGCACCTCTTTCTGCCTTCATATAGTCAAAATAAGGAAAAAGTGGTTGATACGTTTTTCCTTCGAAGGATTTTCCCACCACCTGTAAACGAGTAGTAATGAAAAGCAGCACACCAAAAATACCTTTTCAATTACTTCGAGGTTATCATTCTTTAATTCCGATAAACGTTCTTCCAATAGAACGTATTCTACACCTGTTTCCTTATCTGAAAATTAAAGTAGTGATGTTAAAGAACGCCAAATAACCTCTCGCAATAGCATAAATGAGATCAGGATGCATGCAGACTGCAAGATTACTTGGAAGAGTCCATGGAGTAGTAGTCCAGGCTACGAGCATACGATTGGGATTTTCGTCTAGGCGAAAGCCAACAAACACTGGAAGAATTGTTGTATGTACGTTGAACTTAGAAAGATACCAGCTGGATCCACGACGTCTTTGTAGTTTTGACCAGCTTCAAAATTAGATAATGGTGTAGAGCATGCAGTGGAATACGGCATCACCTGAATTAAGCTTTTAAAACTGGCAATACTAGATTAGCAACCTTAACTCCGCGATAAACCAGTCCCTTTTTAACGAGCTGACTGAAAGCCCACCAAACTGACTCCATGAACCATGGGTAAAGGGTTTTGTAATCGTTTCTGAAGTCAATCCAGCGCCCAATGCGCTCAACTGCTTGTTCCCATTCCTTAAGAAAAAAAATCACTATTAAGAAAAGCCACTTAAACGTACATCGGCATATCTCATAACAATGCTGCGGCATTCAGCGTTGTACTTATCAATGCCCATGTCCATAACATCTTGTGGCCCTTTAATGCCAATGGCTTTGTCAACCTCATACTCCTGAATTTCGTTAAATACATGTGGCAAACGGCAATATTAACAGCAACTTGTTTAGCTGATCATTACTTTGTGGATCGCTCGAATTGAATAAAATAAATAAATAAACAAAAACCCAACTTTCATAAGAGGCACACATTGATTCATCATTTTACTATTTAATTTTCAGGACTTGATACTGACTGTTGCCGTTGGCTGACTGTAGTCATCAGAAATAGTAATGAAAACTTACAACAGGAAGGCCATGGGTATCCCATCCAAAGCGTCTTTCGACGTAGAAACCGCTCTGGTGTGCCCAACGTGTTACAACATCCTAAATGTAAGAAATATCAGTATATGTTGATATTATGTACCTTGATAGTTCCGGCCAAAATATGACCATAATGAGGCAAACCAGTTGCAAATGGTGGACCATCATAAAAGGTGAATCGAGGTCTGTCCTTCGACAATCTAAAAAAAACTATATAGCCAGGAATAAACAAATTTTCATACTCCAGTGATTTCTTAAACGTCTGCTCTTCAGTCCATTTTTTGAGAACCTTTCGCTCCTCTTCTGCGAATGAGATGTTTTCAGGTACGGTATCGAGACCGCTCATTACCTATAAAATTGTATGAATAAATAGACGTTCGGAAATATTTAGCACAAATAAATAGCCAAAGCGAACATTTCATAACCTGATGACAACCGGTAGATGTCAGTCAAATGCAATCCTACGCAATAAATTCAACGTTTGATACGTTTACTCCTCGTACTGTGTTTAGGCCTGTAAACAAAAGTTGGCGTCATATCAAAATCAAATTTGAACTGTTTTTACACGTAGCGTCTAACTCACAACAAAATGCTTCAGATTGCACAGAATTCGGGAAGCAGATTCTTTGCGGCAACGGCCGCTAGGTGGGTATCTTAATTTTTATAATTCTAAAAAAAACTTTCAGGTTGCGCGATGCAACACAGAAACTTCAGATACCCGCCATTGGGTTTACTATCAGTCCATTCGCAATGTTCATCAAAGAGAACTTTGCTAGAGAAAAGAGCGTAACTAAAAATGGTTCCGCTCCAGAAGTTCTTAAGAGCATGTCAACACAGTGGAGAAATCTGCCAGCTGATCAGAAACAGGTTAGTTGCTGAAATTGCTCACAATGACGCATGTATTTAGGCCTATGTTCAGAAGTCGACATCTTATAAAGAATCGAAGATTCGCGAGTTTTCGCTACTCTCGAACGAAGAGCAGCGAAAAGCTGTGGAAAAAGCCACGGAGACGAAGCTCGCTCGTGCCCTTCGCAAAGAGAGAAAAGAAAAGAAAGAGGTAATTTGATTCAGCCCATTCTTGTATGGTTCTAAATTTTAGTTATGGGGAAAAACTGGTCATCCTGAGCGTCCTCCTAGTGGATTTCAACTGTTTATCAAAGACAGATTTGAGTCATTGAAAATTAGAAACCAAGCGGTAACTCCAGTTACCAGCCTCCTGAAGAAGTTCTCAGATGAATGGAATACTGCCAACGATGAAGAAAAAGAGGTATCATACATACATAATGGAAACTATTTACGATTCGATTCTAGAAGTTCGATGCCCAAAGCCGTGTTCTACGTGAGAAGTACAAAGTGGCCGTTGAAAGCTGGAAGAAGAAGGTCAAGGAAGGATCGGTATAAGAAAGTTTCGGTATTATTTTGAACATATTGTTTGTTACTTTACATATTACGTGTCTGTATAAAGCTTATTTTAATTGTTGTCCATTGGCTTCATATGCTTTTTATATGCTTACGCTACCGAGTAATTTTTTTATTCGATTATATATTCGTTTTCAGATGAGAGCCTTTATTCTTATTGCTCTCGTCTGTTTCGCAGGTGTTCTATGTGAAGAGAAGAAGGTCGACAAGCTCCAGATCGGAGTGAAGACGAGAGCCGAAAACTGCGAAAACAAATCCAAGTAAGTTTATTTTGTAATATCTGCGACGGTTAAATAATTGCTCCGCACCAAAGACGTTCAAAATTTCATGAGGTTTTACAATGAGTTCTGGAATTACATTTATCCAGTGTTTATTCATGCTCTGAAGTGGACTCACTTATAATAAGGCAAAAAAACTTAATGTGGCATATTTTCAGGAAAGGAGATCTTCTCCACATGCACTATACTGGAACACTTCTCGATGGAACCGAATTCGATTCCAGCCGTACGAGAAACCAAGAATTCACTTTTACTCTTGGAATGGGACAGGTTTATTCTTTTATTTTCTTTGCTATTTTATTGCTTGTAGGTTATCAAAGGTTGGGATCAGGGACTTCTCAATATGTGTGTCGGTGAGCGAAGAATTCTAACCATTCCTCCTCATCTAGGATATGGAGAGCGTGGTGCCCCACCCAAGATTCCAGGTGATATTGCTATATGTTTCCTTATAAATTTCTTTTTTAGCAAATGCTGTTCTCAAGTTCGACGTTGAACTCATGAAGATCGAACGAAATGGCGAGGAGCTCTAAGTTGCTTCCTTGGGTCTGTGATAACTTTGCTCATTTGTTTTATTTATTTTGTATGCTAACTAATAAAGTTTTTATCAGTTTTCTTTCTTATCACTGAATTGGGGGTGGAATAATGGACAGCGTTACTCCTGCAGCCATACGACTCTAATTGCCCTTCTGGTTTTTTTCTAGTGTGGTTTCCGCCTTGGTGCTTTGAGAGATGAACAACAAGCAGCGAGGAAATTAAATAAGCACTGGGCACGATCATTGTGAAGTATAGATTCGTTTCGTTTCGCTTTTAATGCAAATATGTTCGAATATGCAAATTGTAATCCTTCAACTATTTGTTTGATTCTATCATAACTTCATAAATGTTACGTGTATTTAATCATTGTTTGCACATGAGCTCATCAGAAACGTTGTAATGCAGCTCAGTCCGATCAATCAAATTGTGCTGACCACATATTTTCCTGGATCAATTATGGTGATATTCTTTCACCACTCAATTTTTAAAGTCATCCACATAGTTTTCACATCATCAAGAAATAAATCATAGTGTATAATACCTTTTTTTCACGAATAAAGTATATATATGTAACTGAAATTGTTTGTTAAAGATATTAGCAATAATTATTTTCAGTAAATTAATGGCTTTCTTGTTTTGATACTAAGTTACCTTTTTTCAATTTTGTGCATTGTTATCTAGCGTTGAAATTACAAGTTTTTCAGTGTCGGGAATTAGGAAACTGCTTGCTATAGATTAAAAAGGCAAGGGTACACACAAATGGTGGGCACACGAAAGTCTGGCTGGATGGAGGCCGCCACTAGTGCGTTTGCAGTGGCCACCGCAGTGCCAGTCACTTTGAACAGTATGCAACTAGCAGAACTGTTTGACAAGGTACGGTTTTATAATCATGCTGATTGTATTATATTTAATTTAGGTTGAAGCTGGACAATGTGAACCGGACTGGCCGCGAACATATCACGAAGCGCTGTCTTTAAGAAATGCGGTGAGTTTATATTTTTCTCCTTGTGTTATTTTGTAGATTTGCTATTTGTAAAGAACATGTTTATTGCAGACAGGCGAGACTCCACTTATTGTTGCCACACGAGTTAACAATGTTGGTGCGGTTAAGCTGTTTGCTACCGATGCAGAAACTATCGATGAAACAGATAATGTAAGTCAATCTACGAAATATTTTAGCCTTCGATTGTTTTAGATTAATTATTATTACTTTAATTGTTTTATGTGGTTAAATCAGTTGAATTGTGTTTAAAATCGGGAACATGCTTTCATTTCAGGAAGGTTGGAGTGCTCTTCTAAATGCTGCTCATCGTGGGCACTATGAGTGCGTAAAAATATTATTAGAAAATGGTGCCTGTGTCGATTTGCCAGACTTGGTAAGACATTATCTCTGGAATAATTACTTCATCCTTTTAGATGGGATGGAGTGCTTTAATGTGGTCAGTCTATAAGAATCATTTGGAGGTTTTGGATATATTGCTGCAATACCGAGTGAGTTGTGTGGCATCCTAATTACTAGTTACTTTTTCTGACCATTGTTATGTAAGAAAAATACAGTATTGGCATTTAGGCTCATGTGAATCTTGTGGATGAGGAAGATGGATTAACACCACTTATTGTGGCCTCGGGAAGAGGTTTCACTTCTATTGTCGAGAAACTGCTGGAATACGAAGCGCAGGTATATTCCCATTTTATGCTACTCCCCTAACCCCTCTCTTTCTTTTCTTCCTGATTTATTTAATAAACGTTTTAAGGTTAACGCCTGTGATAAATTTGGCAGTACTGCTCTTATCTGGGCTGCTCGGAAGGGGCATCTTCCAGTAGTACAACAGTTGCTCAATGCAAGTGCTGAAGTGGATGCCGTTGGGATGGTAACCTCGACCGAGTTATATTTTACAATTTTTTTTAGTATTCCTCAACAGCATTGATGCTTGCCACTAAGGGAAACTATCAAAGTGTCGTGGACCTTCTTCTGACAAGAGAACCAAATATTAATGTCGTGGATACAGTAAGTTATCATTCTTTGTTTTTAACTCGGAATATATTATTTAATTAACAGTTTTATTTATTTTTCAGAATGGTTTGTCGGCATTAGGAATCGCTGCAAGAGAAGGTTATGCCGGCATATGCGAGTCGTTGACCAATTCGGGAGCCTTCGTAAATCAGTGTGATAGGTTAATATATTTACTGATATACTTTTCATAATTTTATTTCAAGATTTGGCAATTGGATTCTGACCAGTGCTGTTCGTTCTGGAAGTATTCCTATAGTTAAGCTATTGCTGGACAAGTTTGCCGATGTCAATTGCAAAGATTCGGTTAGCTTTCTTTATGTGAATTTCATATATACTTTCATTTAGGATAATCGCACACCACTCCATCTGGCTATCGATAAATCGTTTACTGACATGGCTAATCTGATTATCGATAGAAAGCCAAATTTGGAAATAAAGAATAAGGTTTACCATGACTTCAGACTCTTCGTTACTTCTTATTTTAGGACGGAGAAACGCCACTCATTAGGGCAGTCAAATGTCGTCATGTTGCGCTGGTAATGTTATTACGACGTTCTGGAGCAAAGTTGTCCCCTACCGATAATAATGGTGATAATGCACTCCACCTTGCCTTCCGTGCTAGAAGTAGGAGATTGGCTCAAGCTTTACTAGGTCAGTTATTATTATTATTTTTTGTAACGACAATGTATAATAAGTGATGTATACGTATTTTGATGTTACCTTCGTATTCTAGCATATTTGTTTTATCCAGGCCTGGCGTAATAGTTTGCTAACAATAATTTGCGGACCCTCATCCGTAATATAAAGTGTAAAAATTTCGCGGTCGCCATACGTTTGTTTCCGAAAGCTATAAAAAATTAAAATTTCAGCTACATTTTCAAAAATTTCGGATCCCGTGGACGGTCGTTAAAATGTTTTCATTTGGCGGACAATTGCTCAGGCCCGGTTTTATCTTATTCTGATTAGATCTTTTAAGAGAATGCCCCCGTGGCTGACAAGCGGCTCCTTTATCGGCCAAACAAAGTTGGACAAACTGCTTATTCGATTGATCTGGAGAATCCGCAGCCAATTCTGCCTCTTCTTTATGGACCAAAGCAAGCTGATCAACAAATGGAGAGCATGATGGGCTACGATGTTTACAGCAACGTGCTGGCGGATATTGGTAGGTTCTTATTTATAATTACGTTCTGTAGGTGTGGCTTTTTAGTTTGCGAACCAGCGTTGGGTCTTCCTCTTACTATCGGTTTGTATGCAAAATGGGGATCAGGCAAATCCGTTCTGCTGTCGAAAATGAAGGACGCAATGATTTCCTTTTCTAGAAACTGGACTGAAGGTGCTAGATTAAGGTTTTTCTTCGTTTCGCTCTATTCTTCATGTTTATCATTTTCAGGTTGTCGGCTCTTTTCATATTCTACGTAATCGTAACGTCACTGATATGTACGTCTTCAGTTGCTACGCTGGTGGCAATCAGTGGTAGTGCTCCCTGGTATATAGTTGTTTGGTCTATTGGTCTTGTCTTCTGTATTTCTGTAATAGCAATTTATGGTAAACTTCAAATATTTATATGCAAATGTATCTTCCGTGTTTGCTATACTGAATTTTTGAACCGGCATCCATCATTCAGAAAATATATTTGAGAAAAATGGTTTTCTTTTCCAAAGTGTCCCTGTTTCCACACTACACGTTCTATTTTTGTCAATCAGATCTAAAAGATAACTAAAATGACCCCATTTGCTAACCAATATCCATCTTTTACTTCCAGTATTTCTCTGGTATGGTAGTGAAATAAAAGGATGGTCAGGAGCGTGTGACTGGGCTTCCAAATGTGCCAGAGCGTTCAGTCATGTTCGGTTATTGTGGAATGTCATCACCCTTCATGCACCAATTCAAGAAGAGTCCGACTTGGCATCTAATCCAGTGAGGTGGGCAAATATCCGGCAGCTTTTCATACTATTGAATATGGAAGTATCCGCTAAAAATACCAATTTATTTTCAGCTTTCTGTTCGCCGATTATCATCGTCTTTCGTCGATTGGCGGAGAGCAGGCTCTTGCAAAAATACTGACAACCCTGATTGAAGCTGCTGAAGAACACTATGGTGTACTCCCCGTTAGAATTTTTTCTGCTTTACGTATGACAAAACGTTGGTTCATTATTTTTTCTTATTTAATTTTACTTTTTGCAGCAGGTCAAAGTGGTTTGCTTAGAAGAGTTCTCGGGTTTCCTGTTGTATTGCTTTTCGGAATCGCTTCAATAATACTGCTTCTAGGACAAACTTTCCTGACCATATGGTTGTTCTCTGACAGGGATTCTTCAAATACAATGTAAGTGATATCTTTCTACTCCCTTTTAATCATATTAATGTTCAGTCATTTGACGTTGGCCGTGGCCTTTTTGGCTATATTCCTCGCGTTCCTCGCCTATCCACTTGTGTTATTCTTTCATTTTGCCTCCGCCAACATTCCAAGAAGACGGGTTAATAAATCTGCTCAGGCGGTCATTGCCCTCAAATTAGAAGGCCTAATGCAACACCTACAAAACGAGGTACATATTTTGTTCGCATACCTTATCAGACATGTATGTATATTTCAGGTTGACTGGCTCAGTGAAATGGTTCGTTCGCTAGACGCCTTTACAAACAGCCAGACCAGAATGGTTGTTGTTGTTGATGGACTGGATAACTGTGAGCAAGTAAGTGAAATATCTAGCGATGAGCCCTCCCTCGCTGCCAGGAATGGGCCATTGTCCGCCAAATAGGAAAATTTCAAAAACCATGAGGTCCGCAGGATCCGAAATTTTTGAATATGTAGCTGAAATTTCAACGTTTCGGCAGCAAGTTTATGGTAGCCGCGAAATATTTACATTTTATACAACGGGTGGTGGTCCTCAAATGTTTCTTAGCAAAGCCTTAGCAAAGTTTTACGCCAGGCCTACTCGCTGCCCGTTCAAAATTGCATTTTTTTTCAGGAAAAGATGGTGCAAACGTTAGACGCTATTGAGCTACTTTTCTCCGCTCGAAAGGATAGACCGATCATTTCTATAATCGCAATTGATCCTCACATTATTATTTCTGCTATTAATCACAATATGCAATCTGCTTTAGCGGGTTAGTTTCCTCAGTTATTGCTGTTATTTTTTTTAATTTTATAGGTACTGAACTTACTGGTCATGACTATTTGAAGAATATTATAAATATGCCTTTTTTCCTGCATAACTCAGCCATACGACAACTGCAAAATAAATTAAAAGTGAGTCTGATTTAGTACTTCGTCGTTTCACCTATTTGTTAAGGATAAAAGAGAATCGCTTGCTGAATGGAAAGAGCGATTCAAGCGTCAAGAGACTTTTCATGGTTCTCATTTATCTCTTAGAGATATCGATGGGCGACAGAGTCGTAAGGTAATTTCAAGTTTGAATCGTTTCCTCACTCATTGCTAACCTTTACAGACTACTGTTGTAGCGAGTGGGACTCGTCTTGGAGAAGCCCTAACAGATGATTATTTCTCAAACATGAACCCTCGTGCAATAAGACGTATCGTGAATTCTCTAACGCTGACAGGTAGGGGTTACTTGTTTTACAGCATTATTTCAAAACTAGTGATGTGACACTGATTCTATTCAGGTCGACTTATGCGTGCGTTCGAGATAGAATTCTCCTGGCTTTCTCTGGGCCACTGGGTTTCTATGCTGGAGCAGTGGCCATCCAGAATGTGCTGGTTGATCGATAGAGCATTGGATGTTTCTAACAACAACATCACTCTTGCTGAAGTTAGTTTTGTTGATCGACGGACAGTAACTCTAATTTTCCTATTTTTCTTGAAATTACCTGAGATGTGTATTTCAGATATATATGCAAATAAAACCAAGAATTCCGGTCAAAGACAGTCTTCTGGATATGGATAGAAATGCGAATAATTTCGAGGTGAGAAGATTAGTCGTGATATCATGACATGCAGGTTTAAGGCATTCCTTACATCGCCTGCGATACCTTCTTCAGAGCAGCTCACAGTTGGACTTGTGAAGAAATTTGTTCCCTGCACAAGTAATCTGGATCCATATTTACGAAAGCTTATACGAGGTAATTGTTTATATTTCTTACCAAAAAATATTAATTGTCGCACAGATCGTCGTCAGGGTATTACTGATCCTGTCGAAGACCTAGGCTTTGGGTTGGTCGTTCTTCCTCCTAATGCAAAACACTTATTCCCGGTTTGTTTTAGCAGCTTAAGACTTCTAATATTGTACCCTAGGATGAGAAGTCCTGGTCCTCTGTAATCACACCGTTGGTGGAAATGAAAGTTGACGACTTTTGCTGTTTAATTCGCAAACTGGACATTACAGCCGGTAGATTAGAAAATATTATCAAGAAGTTCCAATCGCTCAATTTGAATGGACTCGTCTTATCCACTTGTGCTTTGAATGATCTTAGAGACGCTCTGAATGTAGGTTTACTGAAACTTATTAAACTATACGACTTTTAAAGATTCCCCTTGGTGATTGGATTATGGTTCGGCTACTCATCGAGACTTTGAAAGCTTTTGGAACAAACGTACCAGGTGTCAAGACTGATAGAGTAAGTCTGTAGTTTTTAATGCAGTTCGTTGGGCATCAGCTAAGAATGTAGTAATAGATTAGTTAACACTAAGCATATCGTAAAGTTGTTCTTTCAGCGCAAAGCAAACACGTTACACGAAGAGGAAGAGGAAGATGATGAAGAAGAATCCGACTCCCGTCGAGGAACAATCATCCAAAGTGCAGCAATTGAAGAACAAAAGAGAAGGTTTAGAAGAATACAGCTAATCTTTAATTACGCTTTTATCTTTTGAAGGTCTATTGTTATGGCAAATGAGTTGAATTCTGACCACAAGTGGTTGATGGAAAGTCTTTCAGGAATGGACTTAAGTAAGTTACAGTTTTTTAATCAATGGTAGTAAATTTCGTTTGTTGCAGTAGAAACCGAGGGTGATCTAGACATGTACCAATCGAGTTCTAGCGCTCCCTCTGTTCGTTTTGATGATGATATTTGCGAAGAAGCTTCTGAAGCAGACAGCACTGAATCTCGTATTGGAAGTAGTCGCCGTGGTTCCAGGGAGCAGCTACTGGTCGAACCAGCTGTAATCAGTCGACATTCAAGTTCTAATGGGAGGTTTGTTAGCACATTCTGCTCCAAAAAATAACGTACGCGTTGGCTTTTCACTAAATAGTTCAGTGTGTATCGGCCGAGAGCAGGCACATCTTACATGAATTGCTCCACATATAGGAAGAAAAGTCGGTATGAGTTTCTCGCCTGTATTGGATTAACATGTGTAATTTGCAGTGTTAACTGAGTGTGCTTTATGTGCCACGCATGAGAAGCAGTGAGCCTCACTACACTACACTTTTTTCAGAAGCGAACTAATGGCAGGTATCCATAACGATTCCATTCACAGCACTGGCGAAGCTGTGAGCAGTAGATCCTCACTGTTATCGGATTCCGATGACCATCAACAAACCATAATGAGGAGAGACAATGAAGACAAACAACGAGCCCTCAACCAATTAAAATCACTGTTCAACAGTAGTAATGATACACCAGCAAACAATCAATAAATATGTAATTCTATGTGATAAATTGATAGGAAGAGGATTTTAATAAAATGGAATTTATTTGGCTTACTGCAAATAAATGATATGTTCAATTTTTACGAGCGGTTAAAAATGAGTTCCAACTAGGGTTCAACAGGCACCTCGGACACCAACCTTAAAAATAACTAATATAACATACACTTAGTTTATGGCCCTACCTTGCCAGAGCCGCTGGAAGGCTTTTTATTAGGCAGAGGCCGACGGAAGAGGAGGACATGACGCTCTGGTCCATGAATCATATAATGCACCCATCCAGGGGACTAAAATATCATCTGGTAATGATTAAGGAATTCAATCTTCACAAACCTGCTGAATACCCAAACTTCTCCACTCAGTTTCTGACAATAAGTGATTCTTGGGAATTAGCTTGGACACCTCCTGAAAAAAAGAACTATCCGAGCTGTCATTACTACAAACCTTGGTGACATGAACATGACGATACTCAAATTCGTCATCCTCATATTTCGTGGAATAGTAGAAGTCGTTTGCTCCGGTGGTCATCTAAACAGTAAATAGTATTAATACAACGGGCAACTAGAAATACGAGCGATACAAAACGAACCAAAGCGGAGGAATAAAATCCAAACCAAACATTTATATCAAATATACACTCTGCAATAACAAACACAAAATTATGCACAACAAATTGAGATCAAATAAAAAAACCGGGAAAATATCACTCGTCTTCTTCTAGTTCAGGACCCTGGAGGCGAGGTTTCTTGGGAACGTTGGCGTAACCGGGAGAAGGACACTTCATAGCGACTTTATTTTCCTAAAATAAGCATATACAGAAAAATCAATTAATCACAAACAATTCTTCTCCTTTCAAGTCTTGTGACAGAATAGTCATCGGACACTACCATTAATACGCTGCCATCAGAAGAAAATGCTACTTGTCTGACAGTGTAGTGCTTGTCACCATTTGATAATCGAAGAGTGTAGTCTCTAAAATTGTAAGATCAGAAAAGCAAATAGAGTATGTGAACTAATTTTGGTTTCAAAAACTCACGGTTTCACCATATCAAAAGTCCTATGA
This sequence comes from Phasmarhabditis papillosa, assembly GCA_034691345.1. Taxonomy (NCBI): domain Eukaryota; kingdom Metazoa; phylum Nematoda; class Chromadorea; order Rhabditida; family Rhabditidae; genus Pellioditis; species Pellioditis papillosa. Next base: position 21,616 of record JAQGAV010000756.1, read on the forward strand.
GTCGTCAGGTTGAAGAAATACAGATAACCTTCTTTTGCGGCAAATACAATGAACTAAACACTAAAAATCGTTGTCGTAACATCAAATCACCAACCCTTCCCAATGGATCAATATCGAACTTCATAAACCATACGTTGCACTCGGGAAGAAAAAGAGAGCCCAACTTCGTACACGTACAATCAGTCTTAATTGGTCACAATTATGACGATTTGCGAATTTGCATACCCTTCGAGGATAAAATACTTGATCAAATGGCTCCTTGTGAGTACCAAAGCGATATATGTTCGCCATTCGTTCAGATCCCTAAATAAGTCAAATATTCATGATAATAAAATAAAAAGAACCTTTGAAATGAGATACCAGCCGTAGAAGCGAACGCAGTCAACATAGTCTACGTGTAGATCAGCCGTATGTGCATTTGGAAATGCAAGATGGTGGCATTCCATTGTTGACTGAGAGACGTCAGAGCTTAAAAACGAAAGTCATGAAAAAGTCAAGTCATCATCTATACCTGCTACTACCATGACTATGTAGACTGGCATCTTGTGGATTTGTCGAGCTGAGGCTTATGCTTTCACGAATATCGTTAGGCAAATACCACATTTTGACTGAGTGATCCATACCAGTAGACACCAGAAAACAGCTATCTGGTGACCAATCCTTAACAATTTAAATGCTCATCCAAAAAAAAAAGATACTTACACATGATAATACTTGATCATCGTGACCACCAACTCCTCCCAATATTGCGATTTGAATACCATAGCAGGCATTCCAGATTCGAACAGTAGTGTCCTTTGATACAGAAGCGACTATCATGGAATTGTTGTGGTCTGTTCGCAGTTCGTTAATGACATCTCCATGACCGCGCATTATCTGAAGGGATATAAATTAAAGTAACCTAACTTGTAATGACCTCCTACCACATGAAGATCTCCAGTTTCGACGTTAAATACTTTGATGAATCCAGAAAAACCAGCCGCCGCAACATAGTGTTTTTTGAGCAAATGGTCGTATACCCAACACACCGCATAGAATTCTTCACGATCCTGAATTTTGTAAATTACTTCCTTCAACTATATACTGAACTCACATTATCGTCAATAATTGCACGTTTCAAAATAATTGCACCTCTCCTAGTTGGGATCTCATAAATATGAACCTGAATTTCCAATCATCTTCCATATGAAAACTGTGTGACTTACAGTATTTTTTCCAACTGTTGCCAAATAATGCCCATTTACACCAACTAGGTTATTAAAATCTGCAGCATAGATAGCAGACTTATGTCCATGTTCCTAAACCTTTCGATTTATTGAGTTTACTATCAGCCCTTACATAAACAACACTGGACACTTCAAATGGCTCCTCTGGATCGTCCAACATGGCAAGTTGATCTGGGAAACCTGAAAACAAGAAATTACCATACCATGTAGAAAGACCGGGTATACTCTTACCATTTTTCGGCACACTAGTACCGGGGCAACCAATCACTGGTAGCGAAATGTTTTCGCTTCTTTCTACCATAACACCAAGCCTGCAAAGTAAGCAATTACAAGGATTCAGTTAAAACTTGAGAAAAAATTTTAGAAGGAAAGGAAAAACAACAGTCTACGCGGTCAAATACGGGTAAAATAACAAATTTTCAAATATGCTCACACTTGCCGCGTATTTTGAAAACAACGTCGTTTCGAGACCGAACTAACCGTAGACCTTCTTCAAAAACCGACTGGCAACAGTTCAGGAAATTGGGTAAAAAATAAGTTTCAGTGAACAATTATATATTTTTTAATATTAATTATTTTGTTGCTCTTAGAAGGTTTATTTGTGTTTAATAACATTTCGTAGAATCCTGCGAGTTTTGAATGTTTAAGTTTTGCAATGCTTTTTTTCACCATATTCTGCCTTTGCAAATGCAGTATAGAATATACTATTCATATTCGATTCCATACTTCACTTTGGCTACTGTAAAAGCGTATATATAGGAAGAAAAAATCCGTAAATCAAACTTAATAGTTCGATAACTCTTAGGCGCAATTTTATGTTTTTTTGCTCATTTAGTAAACAAGGTAGTATGCCGATCTCGCTTTTCCCAATTACCTAATCTAGTTGAATATCGAAAATTTGTTTGTCTAGTGGTAAGTCACTCTCGTTCCCTTGCAAAGCGTAAGCTCCGCCCATTCTGTTTCCCAGCAAAATAAAAGTTCTCTCACTTAGTGTAGAATGGCTTCCTTGCCACTAGCCAAGTTTCTCACTGATCGCGTAGCTGTTGTATCTGCGTCTACTAAGGTTGTTTAATTATTGGATTAGATCGGTAATTTCAATATTCAGGGAATTGGTTTTGCAATCGCTCAGAGGCTTGGATTAGATGGTGCTTCTGTGGTTGTCAGCAGCAGGAAGCAAAAAAATGTTAATGTTTGTTGCAGTTCAGTAATATTGTTCAGTTAACTCTTACAGGAAGCTGTAACGGCATTACGACTGGATGGCATTGAAGCTACTGGGATAGTCGCTAATGTACGAGTAGATGAAGACAGGAAGAAGCTAATTGACCATTCGCTTGATAAGTGAGTTTGTTTTACAACGGAGCAAAATGTGGATCATTTCAAAATATAGGGCACCGTTTTAATGCTACGTTTACTTTTTTACATTTTCTAGATATGGTAAATTGGATATTCTTGTTTCAAACGCTGCAGTTAGTCCTCACTATGGGGATTTACTTTCTCTAAGCGATAGCGAATGGAAAAGGCTTTTGGATACTAATGTAAGATAGTGCTATTTTTTTGTATTTCCTTTTTCTAGGTTAAATCTGCTTTTGAACTATCAAAACTTGCTGCTCCTCATTTGGAAGCCTCTGGTCGCGGCAACATCGTTTTCGTGTCATCCATCGCTGCTTATGAGCCCATGGAAGGAATAGGTGGCTACTCCATCACAAAAACTGGCCTCCTCGCCCTCAGTAAGAATCTCAGCCAAAGTTTGGCTTGTCGAAATGTCCGTGTTAATAGTGTAGCTCCAGGTTTGTCCAACTGCTGTAAATTTTATCAACGTTTATCTAGGAATCATTCGGACTGACTTCAGTAAAGCGCTTTACGCCAACGAGGCGGATAGAGAGAAATGGTTGAAGCAGATTCCACTACAGCGGTTCGGTCATCCCGAAGAGTGTGCATCCGCAGTTTCATTTTTGGTTAGTTTTTAATATATTATTCCAGTAAAATCGTTCTTCAGGTTTCCGATGAGGCATCTTATATTTCTGGCGAGTCGATAGGAATTAATGGAGGAATGCACGCCCGGATCTAGTTTATACAAGTTAGATTTTTATTCATTTATCATTAGTTAGTTCGTTTGCATAACCTAGCCTTGTCTCTTTCCCTCTCGGGTTCATTTCTTACACTTCATTTCCTAGACTTATGAAAGAAATTTAATAGTTTTGTCTATCTCACAGTTTGCAATTGTAGTCCATATTTGTGAATTTTGTCTTTTGAATTACTGGTGTCTTTTTACGCATCTTCTGATGAGAAAATAAATGTTTATTTTTGTACGTTTGTGTTTTGACTCCATCGATAAGCGCATATGGCAGTCAAATTCTTTGAACAGTCTGTGTTGATCCAAGAATCGTCAGTTATTACATAGGCAACGCAAAATGCTCCGTCGGCATCTCTTGGATAACCTAGACATTATTAGTAAAAGTCTTTTGTTGATCGTTATACCTTCTCTCCATTGGGAAAACGAAGAATTTCCATCTTCTAGTAGATTACCATTTTGCCAGATCCATCTTTGATCAACCATGTTAAACGTAAGGCCGATCCAAAACATGCCTTCATTTGCAACTGTATTTGCAACTTCTAAACAGCGTGATATTGTTCTTTTTATGCTTTAGATTATACCATGTGTCCAATTTTGCATTCCTTCACTGGTTATACTAATCAATTGCGGCGGGTATTGGTATTGAATATCTTGACAGGTTGATTGTGCAGCCGCATAATTTCGCTTGCTTTCGGAAGTCTAAAATTTTCTTATTAGTCTTGGATATGTCCATTGTTCTACTGTTCACCTATTATCTTTCCTTTTCTTTACGACTTTTATTGTTTGTCGACCCCGTCTTAGTTCATTAATTACATTTAGCTTTTGGTGCTTTTCTATCTTGAAAGAGCGTGCAATTCTCGCTTGCACCCATCTTTCCTATCTCTTTCCATAGCATTGATCGATCTGGGTTCACTGCGTTATTCCGCAGTACAAGTGTCTGTTTGCACTCATTTTCCCATGGGTTCGGCTACTATTTCAGAGAAAGTATGTAGGGGAAAGAAGGATCTGTGGGTCGATAGGAAACTAGTTTATAGGCTTATGATTTAGCTACTTCTTTTGAAATGCTTTATGAACAGGGATACTTCATAAAGTGGTTTAGGAAGTGGGGTGCTGAACTGATATCGGCTGTACAGCATTATGATTATCCCTGCAGTGTTGCATCAGCCATTCATAATTTGATTTGGACAACAATTTTTCCTAATATACGAAAAATAAGTGATAAATAAATAGCAATATAATTTTTATAGAGATGTTTAGGTAGTCACATTATTTAGAAAAGTTCTTTTTGGTATGTGGCTGGACATTTCTCTGAAATCTGCCTATTTCCACGAAGTTTAGAATTTGGGAGTCAATTTTTCATTGAAATGGATTCCAACATGGGCTGTTTTATCACCTGCTCACCTTTATACAATAGGGCTCAAGATCATCATTTGTATTTGTGAAACCGTTTGGGCAACTAAAATGAATAAATTATCTAATTTCTATGTGAATTGTGGCGGAGTTCTCAAACGATCATGGGTCAATTCAAAATTGTGAACCCCGAATTAGAGATGAACCTACGCGTTCTTCCATTCATCTGTTGGAGCGGGATTTGCGATAGCGGAACTACCCTATAACGGATAGTTTCTTGTAGTTTGTTTATTATAATATTTGATCTACATGAAAAGTATATTTTATGTTCCAAGCAGCCTCTACGTACCATACAAATAATTGGGTACTCTTCATTTGGTGAAACTGGATACCATAGTCCATCTGATGCTTGGATAATAGTATTTCGATTTGTGGTATCGTACTGGGACACATCGATGGAACACTGGTCGGGAACTATAACACTTTTCGTTTACTCTAAAGCTAGTTTATAGATTTGATACTAAGAGTTTTCGTTTGCTTTTCAAATGTTTATTTGCAAGTCGGCCTCTACCACAAACTCCTTTTCTTTTATTTTTTCAATAGAAAAGTGACGCAGCATGGATTAAATACAAAGCTTTTGAAATATGACGTAAAGCCGGCTGGCTAGAGGCATTAAGCAGTATTTAAAAGAAAGCACGCGTTGGCTTACTCAAGGTGAAAAGTTAAGCAAATTGTCTAAGATTTAAACGTTACATTAATAGGAGCTCTCTTCTCAGACTGCCATGTACATTATTCCAATACCATGACCGAAGAGATCGGTAAAAAAGCATTTTCTAACAAGAGGCCGGTGCTGCATTCATTTTTGTATAGCATACTAACTAATATAATTCAGCGCAACCGGTCTAAGTCCTCGAATGATCTATAGCTGCAAGCTTACCTTGTAGAAATCCCTGCATCCTTGCAAGAGATACAGTATTCGCTGGAAACATTAACTGGTCAACCTTTTGAACCAAAGCGGGAATATTAGAGAAATCATTTATCTGAATTGTATTGGTGACAGGAACCGCAAAACGACGTAGAGATGCAGCTAAAGTAAGGGACTCTGTTAATTTTTGTAGAGGTTCGGTCAGGCTGGCGGATTTCAATGGCCGGCCATGGCCGGGTTTTTTGGAGAGCCTCTATGGCCGGCCATGGCCGGCCATGGCCTGGCCGGCCATAGACGGCCATAAATAGACTAAATCATAGATATTTTTTCAACTTCAATTTT
>JAQGAV010000757.1:0-27526 GCA_034691345.1 Phasmarhabditis papillosa
AAACTTATCAAAAACAATTAATCTTATTTTTGTTTATGGTTAGAAGAAATTGGGAAGAACGGAGATACGTAATAGACCAATTTCACTGGTCGTACATCGAAAATCAGGGCTATTTTCGGAGGGCTTGCCTGAATTTTGAACCTGTGAAGATCATATGGTTCGAGAAGAAGCCATTGTTCTGAATAGTTTGTTTACATTTAGTCAGCAATAATATCTAGTATAGTCCATCTCAAGACCTAAAGTTCCAGCGCGCTATTACGAACACCGCAGTGCTATATAAAATAAATGTAAAAGCGATCGACGTGGTGCGTTTTCTCCAAAAGTACATTCATTTTGTATACGGCGCCCCGATCGTGACGCCGCGCTGAAAACATAGGTCTTGAGATAGACTATATTTGTTTTGTATTTGTGTTTTCTTTAAATCTACCGCGCTGCGCAGCAGACCTAGCTACTGATACAGACTATATATGACACTAGTCAAGACTGGGAAGAGGCTGGTTGGGCCGGCCCGTGAAGTTTCCATCCTTGACACACTAGTGTAAATTTTACAGTGACTATATTAATTTATATATAGCGAGTTTACACTGTATATATTAAACGTATTACAAAGAGCGGTAAGACCAAGTTTATAGTTGGTCGCTTGAGCCTATTTCACGCAAGTCCATAGTTCGGGCCCAAAGAAGCTTTAACAAAAACGGACATTGGGGCTCTAACATTGACACTTAGCCGTACAATCCTTCAAACAGCTAACAATTTAGCACAGAAAGAAGGTTCAAAACGTGTTTGAAACGGGTTTTTAAGCCGGCCCTCTTTTTTTCGGACCAAACGGATTTTCCATTCGCGAAACTGAGAAGTTCAAATTTACCAACGAATATATTTTGTATTTGTATGTAAGAAGCTTATTTAATAAGTGTAATAAATAAGGTTTAGTATTCATTATTGTGCTAGTATACATTTTATCATCCTAATATTGAGCTCGCCCACAGAACTAGTATTAGCTTTCATGAATATCCATGGTAAAAAAGACTTTAGAAACATTTACATTTACCGAATGAACTACTTAAATTAAACCTGTCACGAAAAATAACGTTGACTATGCATGTATAGTTGATGGACTACTCGCTTGCAAAGGGTTACGGTATTAACTGCAAATTACATAAAGCTTATTAGATTACTTAGAGCAAATATACAGCAAATATATGCTCCAATTTTCATTTATTAGACCTTTAACTGCAAGCGATTAGTCCGTCGACTATAATAAAAACCAAAAAAATACGATATTTACTTGATCCTATTCCACTGATGATTCTGGATAGAATCATGGCAAAGGTACAATATTACTAGGAAATAGTTGTAAAAGCATATAGAGAAGATTACCAATACCCATTAGAGTAAAACCAACACATAATGGAAAGCGAACCTATAGAATACTTTATTTTTAACAAAGATGTGAGGTTGAATACTATATGGATGTTGTGGATTTAACTACAATTATCCTTCACTGAAAACATGGCTTCATCATAATCAGGTATTTCAAAAAGAGTTTTCAGCCTGTCCGAGCAACAATTCATAACTGCCATGGCACCCACTCTGGCGTTTCCATTCTACGAAATTTGTTCCAAAAAACTCCTCATAACTGAGTCTCTGGGCCCCGTCAGCTCGAGAAACATCTTACCCTTTATAGTTGCCAACCTGCTTAATTATATTACTCCAATAACCAAAGGTAGGTGCTGCTATATATGACACTAGTACCTTTCGTAACCTTTACAGTGAACATAGTAATTTATATATATAGCGAGTTTACACAGCATCTATTAAACATATTATATAGATAGCTCAAAACGTGTTTGGAACGAGTTTTTGAGCTGGGGCTCGTTTTTTTCGTGTCGAGCAACCCAACCCTAATATAATTGTTACTTTTGAGATACCACATTCTTCTATTTAAACTTGGTACGAATCCGACACTTCGACTACTAAATACTCTCTTGCATCTCAATGATCATTTTTGAAACTTTTCCTTTTAACTATATTTTTCTCCTTAGTTTATATAGACTGTTCATCTATTAAAAATAATATAAATAATGTGATGGTACTTTAAGAGATGTCACTTTCTACTATATAGTGTTTTATATATGTTATGAGTAGAAACCTATCTATAATAATTGAAATTTAATAGAAACTAATTGTTCGGCTAATATTTTGAAAAGAACAGACAGGTTCTTGGCTGAAATGGAAAGCGACAGAAAGGACTCTATTGGAAAGAGTAATTTCAAATCATGTGCAACTGCATGTCATTACTACTAGTTACTTGTTGAGCTGGCATGAATATGTATTTTTGAAACATTTCCAATCGGACAAGATAAAGAACTTCAAACACTATATCCAGAATCTTTTCTTACAAACAATCCTACTCGCTAGAGATGGGCATCTTGGGCTGGAGTCGAACCCAGCCCAGCCCAGCTGACTTGAGCGCTCAACAAATTGAAGGGGTAATCTCAGATGCAAGAAGTCGCGGACGACCAAGAAGAAGGTGGAAAGATGATCTAGTGGAACAATGTGGTTTAATAGGTAACGTTTGTTATTACTAGCAAATATATCCGGTTAATCAGGGCTTAACCATATCTGGAACTACAAATCCCAACAGGGCTTAGGTTTCCAGCGGGGCGCAGTGTGTTAACAAATGAATGGAAACAATGCCAAGCACGACATATGGATACTTTAAAAGATATCTAAAGTTATCTCAAATATTCATATAGTTCGCAAATAAATAAATAACAATTAAAATAAATAAATCTCAGAAGGTGAAGCACAGTTTGGAAGAGTCTACTAACACATTGCGCTAGTGTTTTGTGCAAAATTTTAAATTGCACTAATTTAAAAACGTATGTTTTTGCCCATATGTAAACCCCAAAAAGTTAATGTTTCAATATTTTGTATTAGTTGAATAAATACTGATAGTTTAATCCGGGTTCTACAAACAAGCGAAGACTTTATTTGAATTTAACTTAAATGTGCTGTTCGGATGATGATATAATTAAGTAATTGTTGTTCAAAAATTTCTAAATACAAAAATACAACTTTTTTACGCTTAAAGTAAATGTTTCAAACTATAGTGAGTTGAGGAAATATTATAAGAAATTAGTATACAGGTGGTAAATGGATGGAATTGTGAAAGTACGCAGCTAGAAAAAATTGCAAAACATTTATTTTCCCATTCGCCATCGCCGTTCGTCGACCGATTTTGGAAAGGCTTGTAAGTAATCAGTGCTTAACTTTCTTAAAAATGGACATATCTAATTTGTTAAAATATTGCTTTATTAGTTTTCACAAAAATAATGCAAGCAAGAAAACTATAACATTTCTCTCACAGAGAAAATTAAACGTAGCCAAGTATGATATGAGATCTTATGAGGATTCTGATTCAGGGTCGTTGGGAGTTGGTTTGGTCTTATCCGCTTTTTCATCTGGCGGTATCATTCTTTTGTAGAAAAACGAGCAAACAGCTATTACAATACCACAGGCGACAATCATAACCATCCAAACTGAACGGGGACCCATTAGGGTAAATAGCTCACTAAAAATAGAGCATTTGATTAGATCAGCTATGATAGCATACAACTTTTTCAAAAATACATTTTTGATATTAGCCGCATATGGGTAGAAATGACAGTTTGTGGCCCCAGGATCATAGATCTTATGTTTATGTCTTCAAACATACGCTCAGATGGTTGGTTTTCTTCGCGATTGTAAGATTTTATTACAGTTTTAATACAAAATTATTTCTCAACAACGCGTTTGGATCAGCGATGTGCGGAATTCCGCAATCCGCGTACCGCACCTTTTGAAAAATGGAGTCTCGCACATCGCGGGTTTGGACGTTTGAAGACAGACTATACAAAAAAGAAATTTCATGGCGTTAACAAGTTTCGGCAGCGTTAATGACTGTGGACGACGGATTTAGTACGGTTGAACTTTCCCGCACTTATTTTGTAAGTTCTGGCTGACGTTCTGGATGAAATGTATTGTCTTTTTTATGAGGGGTTTTATTTCTTTTATTTTTACTATTTGGTTACTGTATCTAACCTTCCTAATAACGGTGCTGTCATACGGCCAACACTACCAGACATTTGATAAATACCTTGCAATGTGCCCTAAAATGAATGGAAGTAAATGTTTCAACAAAAGTAAAGAAAGGTGTCTATCTATGAATTCAGTGTTTTGCACATTCACGGATGAATTAGTATCATAAAACTTTACAGCGGAATCTATTATGATAATAAATAAACTTTAATCATTTACAAATAAAAAGGTTCGAATAAAAATCGTTAGTAGAGTTTGGGCCCGATTAACGTGCCCGGCCGTCCCACTCTAGTAATTTAGATAGCTCACATTTTACTTTGATATTTTGAAGTAAAAATAGACTCATTTTCATGCAATATTATTAGGCGATAAGAGACAATAAGAGCATTCGGCGAGGATTTTGAAAAAAAAGAACGGTAAAACGTTATACCGGTTACCATTTTACCGGTATACCGTTTACCGTCAACCGTACCGCCCACCCTAAATACTACTAATATTATAATGTATAATTTATATTACAAATACAGTAGTAGTACTAATAACTAATAAAACTAACCAAGCCCAGCCCCGTCCAGCCCAGCTGATGCTGAAGCGCTCACTTTGCCAGACTAGCTGCCCATATCTAGTGATCAGTAAAGATTCAAACAAAGCTGAGTAAAGTTAGATGGTGGCAGGGTAGTCTAGCGGCTATCGCGGTAGTTGTCGGGCCTAACTCCACTGGCGAATTTTATTCGAACCAGAAAATTTGCATACATGATCAAAGTTTATTTCTTATCAAAATAGATTTATCGGTAAAGTTTTCCGAAAGCAATGCGCGAACTATTAAATGCAAAGAAAGACACCCTTTCTTTGCTTTTGTTGAAACATTTACTTCTGTCCATTTTAGGGCACATTACAAGGTATTTATCAAATGTCAGGTAGTGTTGGCCGTATGACAGCACCCTTATTAGGAAGGTGAGATACAGTAACCAAATAGTAAAAATAAAAGAAAATGTAACCACAATTCATAAAATAGACTATAGATTTTAGCCAGTACCTAAGTGTGAACTTGCAAAATCAGTACGGGAAGGTTGAACCTTACTAATCCGTTGTCCATAGTTATGAACGTTGTCGAAATTTGTGAACTCCACGAAATTACTTTTTTGTATAGTCTGTCTTTAAACGTCCAAACCAGCGATGTGCGGAACTCCATTATTCAAAAAGTGCGGTACGCGGATGCGGTATTCCTTGTCCATCGCTGGTCCAAACTCGTTGTTGCGAGACAATTTTGCTTTAAAACTGTAATAGAATCTTACAATCGCGAAGAAACCCAACGATCTTACCGTACGGTTGAAGACGTAAAATTAAGATCTGTGATCTTGCGGGTGCTTTAGCCTGGTGGTTATAGCAGCGGTCATTGAATCCGTGAGCATCTGAGCCTGTGGGTTCGACTCCCCGTAGCTGCAGAATGCTCCCATGTTTCGTGTCTCCGAAGACTAAATGCTAGAAAGGAGCATTCAGTCTTTAAACACTGTGTTATTGACCCCACACATTGTGTTTTCTAGCCATAATAAGGGACTAGCATGCCTGCGACGAAGGACAGGTGCTAGTAAGCTTGTGGGTATATCTTTGGAGCAATCTAGTAACGGAAGCCGGTTTGCGGCAAATATAAAAAATGTTTTTTTTTTTTGAAAATTTTTGAGGTCATAATTGAGTTTGATGAGTTGTTTCATTTTTAGTGAGCTATTTACCCTAATGGGTCCCCGTTCAGTTTGGATGGTAATGATGGTCGCTTGTGGTATTGTAATAGCTGTTTGCTCGTTTTTCTACAAAAGAATGATACCGGCAGATGAAAAAGTGGATAAGACCGAACCAGCTCCCAAAGATCCTGAATCAGGATCCTCATAAGATCTCATATCATACTTGGCTACGTTTAATTTTCTCTGGTAGAGAAATGTTATAGTTTTGTTGCTTGCGTTATTTTTGTGAAACATAATAAAGCAATATTTCAACAAACTAGATATGTCCATTTTGAAAGTTCGAAGCAGTGATTACTAATATAAAATATTTCCTCAACTCACTGTAGTTTGAAACATTTACTTTACTCGTAGCATGTAGTATTTCATTTATGAAATCTAACCAATGTCATGTCTTTAGACTTGAATATTAGTTTCGAATGTAGCACAGGGAATTGGAGTGAATCATTTATTAGCAAAATTTATAAAGGGTTAAATAACAAGAATACAAGAGATCACAGAATACCACTGGGCCTTTCTGAGAAGGGAGCCAGGGTGGATTCGGAGGGAGCATTGTTTCCTTTCGTTTTTGATAACACTGCGCCGGCTTGTGATACCGCGCTGGAAAACTATGTCTTGTTGGGATTTGTAGTTCCAGGTAACTTTAAGCCCTGATTAACCGGATATATTTGCTAGTAATAACAAACGCTCCCTATTAAACCACATTGTTCCACTAGATAATCTTTCCACCTTCTTCTTGGTCGTCCGCGTCTTCTTGCTTCTGAGATTACCCCTTCAATTTGTTCAGCGCTTAAGTCAGCTGGGCTGGGCTGGGTTCGGCTCCAGCGCAAACTGCCCATTTCTAGCGAGTGGGATTGTTTTCGAATTCGAAAGCTAGCCTAATTATTTGTTTATATTAATAAAGATTCATATTAAAATGTGTACGGAAGATAGTCAATATTGAAAGTCAAAAGAAATTAGAGTTGGGAGTTTTGAGCCGTTTTGACCTAACCCCGTTAATTTTTCCAACATTTCCAAATACGTAGTGTTTGATAATGATGAATGTTTGTTTACCAATGTTAAGTTTTTACAAGACATTGAACACTAAATACATAATATTAGCTTAGACGGATGGAGGAGAAAGGACAACCAAAAACGCCATGTTTCTTCCCGGAATGCGTTCTGAACTACTCGAAATGAATATTTATAGTTATACATGTGATTAGTACAATAATTGTATGATAAACATGTAGATATTTTATATTTATCTTTTGTTTCTGAAATGAAATAATGTTCGCATGTTCAAAATTCACGAATATCTTGTTATTTAATTCGTTTCGTTCACAAAGATAATTCCTTCCATTAGTTATCTATATTTCGTTCTTTCATAAGATTATACTTTAAAATACGCAAAAGACAAGAAACTGCTCTCGGTTATTTAAATAGTTGACAAAGGGTCTTCTTTATATGATAAGAGTGCAGGAATGGAACTGACAATAGGGCGGAAATTTGTTTGTACTAGAGTTGGGCGTTTGGGCCCGTTTGAGAAACAGGGCTTCGGGTTCGGCAACAAACGGGATTGCGGAAAAACGGGCTTTCCGGCTTCGGGCTCAAATGGGCTTGACCAAACACGGACTTTCGGGCTTTGGGCCCAAACGGTTTGGGCAAAAACGGGCATTCGGTCATCGGGCCGCACATAAGCTCGAAAAATGGGAAGAGGCTCGTTTTTTCGTACCGAGCTGCCCAACTCTTGTTTGTACCGTTGGTTTCAATTGCTTCTTAGCCTACTTAAATGATTACCAGAAAACAGAACTGAACTATTCTGGGGTGATTGCACAATTTTCAGTTGAAAATAGTTCAGTTTTTGCCGATTCTGCGAATATTGGGAAGAATATTGTAAAATTATTCTGTAGTGTAGGGATTAAGAATTAGTTCTAATATTATTATTATTATAGATTGTTGTGTTTTCTCTTTTCATGTACACATGTCATGTCATGTCTTTTCATGTCATGTCATGTCATCTTTTCATTTCAAGTACGAGTATCAATTATAAACGAATAACATATGATAACTTTTCATATTTTTATTTGGTAGTGTATCATCTCTTACTGTTCGTACTGTTCTAACCCCTTATAAAGGATTAGATTTAAGAATGCTGGAGACCACACAATACCAATGTGCCTTTAGGAGAAGTGAGCCAGAGCAAAGAGTACTCCATTATCCATCTCTCTTCAGAGCCAAAATGGACTTATTGCTAGTTGATAGTGGTCGATTAAATGTTTCAACTTTCTTTGTAAACCTTTCGAGACAGTAATATTTAGTGAATTGTCTCTAGTCCTCCAAGAAATACTAAAATACACAGATTACACCGATGAAACTATAGAAATTAACGCGAAAGCGCCGCTTAGGCGCTCAGAACCCTAGTGGCTTATCAGGATTAGTATACCATTTACTAGTAGAATATTTGATCCACGATTGAAAGTCAGAAAATGTGTAAATACATAGAGTCGCGCTCTAATTCTAACTTTTGGGATGCAAACGTTCCTAATTCACTAGTTTCACTGTAACATTAGTTAATATCACGCGATTCCAAGTTCAAGAACTACCCTGACCACAGTCTTCTAAACATTCTCGCTATCTTTCGTCCGAATCTCTTATCGCTACATATTTTGTCTCTTATTTATGATTAATTACAAAAATATCAAAAGTACCATTCGGTGCTTTTCACTTTGGGAGGCGGAGCCGCCGTGTTTTCAAATTTAAAGCGCGCCAATTCAGTAACAAGTGGCAGTGTGGTGGTGGTGAACCGTTTGCCGAGGAAGGCATATGCTGCCTTTTCCAGTATTTTAAAGTTTGTTTATTTGTTTTACCAACGGAAATATTAATAGTTGACATTGAATTTATTTCAAAGATTTCAACGACTCTCTTATTGCTAATATTTAAAGTAACCAGTCTAAATGCTATTACAACCCCAGAAAGTCTACAGAAGTCCCTACAGGAAGCCCAGTGAAAGTGAATTGTCGCCCGTCGACTTCATCATCTCTCATAAAACTTTGCAACATTTAGTTTGGGCGAAAGTGAATGTAAATTTAAATGTATTGCACTTGTCCATCACATATACAAAAGAATTCCAAACTAAAGAGGTCATGTTAAATGTCCATTTCACAACACTTTTCATTTTGTTTTTTAAATACGTAACTTTCTAATGAAAATAGAAAAATACACGCCTTGGAAAAGGCTCTAGTTCACGGCTAGTAGGATTAAAGGACTGTGCTCCCATTCTAAATTTAAAGTTCAATTTTCACTGGAACGCTTGTACCACATCATTCCAAAACACTCAGTCGCACAAATTGAGCTATGGCCTTTCCAATGATATACAAATAAACATAACTTCCTTGGTGAAATAATACAGGAGGTGAGCCGCAAAATTTCACTATTTGAATTTGCTCTGTCCCGTTGCCTTAGAGCGCGGCGAGCAGTGATTATTTAAAATATTGCTTATTCATATTTCGAAACAACAACATTCATATTTGCTTATTCGAAACACGAGATCACAGATATTTGGAAGATGAAGTGAGACGAAGGGCCAAAGGGAGCCAGGACTCTATTGGACAGAACCTGGGTAGCGGAGGTGATCCCTGGTTTCTAGAGTTAGTTTGGCAGTGCAGTACTATTAGAATAGGCGCGGTTTGATTAAAATGAACAAAAGACTCCCTCTCAAGTAATACCACTGCTCAAGCGGATCCTTGCTTGGCTGTTGATACATACAGTAGCTTGAATCATTAAAGCAATATATAGTCCATATTAAGACCTAGGTTTCCAGCGCGGTAACACGAGCGCGGCACAATTTTTCCTTTTTTTCAAAATTGGACCGGCCATCTTTTCGTAAAAATAGGGCCTGGGCCGGACCGCACTTTTGCCACCCCTGACCACGCCCCTTATGTTCATGGTAAGTAAATGTAATTGTAAGCACGTTAATGTATAACAAATATTTCAATTACGCACATATTCGGAAAACTTTAAAAAAGTCGTTTGTTTTCTATTTACATCTGGTACTCGTTTAGTCCGCTAAGTTCTGGTCTCTTCACGCGAGCCTTGGCTTGCCTGGACACTGGCTATTAAAGGACTGCTTCACTTCGATGTAAACAAGCTGAATAGGTTAACATGGTCTTATAAGACCTTCTCTCTCCTTCCATAGGTGTTATACACACTATTTCTTTCATTTATATTGTATTATTTTATATCGTATAACCTATGGTAAATAAACTTTTCATTCATTCATTCAATCATTAATTTTTGTTACTTTAAAAGCGAACCTCAATTGTTTCAGTGGACATCATGGTGTCAGCAGTATTTCTTATGTGCTCTGTTGTTTCTATTGGAATAGTAATGGTGTTGATTATAACTGGCTCTTGGGTAGTAGTATTTATCATGTTTAGCCCGCCACGGTCTGATATTTTCGAGCCCAGGCCGAGCCGGGCAGGAACGACGAAAACTAGGCCGGACGGCCGGTCGGATAACAACCACCTCTGATTCAGGCCTTTAGCTCAGCAGATTTATTAACGGATCGTTTATAAACTAGACTACTAGTCAACAATAACTCGTTCATTCACATTCATATTCCCTATAGTCCATGTCAGCACAACACTATTCGTAGAGGATTTTTTCGCTTAATTGTGCATATAAAACATTTACTTTCTACGATAACACACTGTCAATGTGTAATTAATTCGTTGTTAAGTAAAACGTTTATTTCTTTTTGTTTTTTATCTTGTAAGACTGTTATTCTATTTCAACATATTATATTCTTTTTATTTGTTAATTTCTCTTGTTGACTAAGGAAGTAATAACTGTAGAGCCATATTACTTCCTCTTAGCGGCAGCCCCATTATTTTTCTTTCGTTCTACCTAGAGTTGTAAACACTCCCATTGCCATGTTTGCATTTTGATTTTTCATTCAATTTGAAACTGGGTGAAAAATAGGCGCCAAAAAGTAAACAGCGATCCTTATCTGGTGCCGGTTTTCTAGACTTTTCAGTTTTTGAACGGATAATTTTATTCTATTTTTCATTGATCAGCTTATTTGATTGGTATGTCTCAATATAGTTGTATATTAGACCTGTTTATTTTAACATTTCATAATCGGAGAACAAGATCATACGATGCATTAATGTTTAGTCATCCAACATCTTAATGAAAAGCTGCAAAACATTTACTTTTGTGAATTTTGATTTCGAACATTCCTTTTCTTTTATTTTTATGTTCTCCAACCAAATGCCTCCCAAGCCTCAATCTACCATCCGAGACCAATTCAATGAGATATTATTTGACTTGTAGATATTTATAATGTTTAAATACCATGTGTCGGTAAGCAATAAAACTTTCTATTCTATTTATTGAGAAACTGAAGGTAAATGCAATTGTATAATTAATCAAACTCGTTAACTAGGAAACTACATCAAAAACCGAAAAACGTCATTAGAATAAGAAAAATTAGCTCTTTAATGTAAAATCTAATATGAAACAACCCCATATATAGTCGACGGACGGTGCTCATGTTTTTAAAGGAATGGACCGCTCAAATGTGCAAAATGCGCTCTAGCTCCAATTAAAAATCAACTAAAACATTAAACTTATTTCCCTTGGTTAATTTATGTTAAATCGCTATAATTTAGCTTCCCATAGTTGGCATATACCGTCTAGATCAAATCTGCAAAAGAAATAATGAGAAAATATAAAAAAACAACAAGGGAAACAGGCTTATCAATTTTTCGAATTTTGTACGCAATTAGTCGGCCGGTGAATATTTCGGTCACTGTAAATTACACGCTCAAACATGAAGACCGGCCGTCGACTATACAGTAATACTTGTAAAAGTTCCAAAGGCTTTCAAAGAAGATGGAGTTTAGGAAAGTTTAATGTTTAATGAGTTCCATAACTTTAGCTTTATAAGAATATTATTAGTTAAGTTTTCTAGTTAGCAATGATATCATTATCTGGTTGCACGTTATATCAACTATACAAGAGGTCATTTCATAAGGATTTTCGAATTTTCTTTTCGAATTTTCAGATTTTAAGCTTCCTCCATGAGATGGTTAGAAGTTTCGTACGCCATCTTGTGAACTATTTAATTAAAAAAGCCCGGCTTGGACCCCTAATTTAGTTTATTCCAATATATTGAATCGTGCTTGTAACGTGTCGTTGACAAAAGACCTCCCCTTGGACCATGACCATGACCAACAGACCTACGCAACACAATACCTAACCTGGGAAGTAAAAGCACGAATGTAATGATATTGAAGAAAGTAAAGGAGAAAATGCGATTGGCTTTAAAACCTCAATGCTTCGAGTTATGAGTGTTGGAACACTGCCAATGTCACATGGCCCAACTTTTAAATTCACGACCCGGGCCCGTCCTTGCGCAAGCCTATTCAGATGTACCAATACACGGCACTTACAGTCTGCCCAACCGAACAGCGTAAGTGGCGTGAATAATGAATATCACTTTGAATCTTCATCCTCCGACTTCTACTAATAAATAAGAAAATGGCCATTTTTGATTAATAGAATAAAGCAGAATGAATTGTTGTTAAATTGAGGCAGCGACGATGAAAAATGTGAAATTGTTCACGGATTTATTACTTCTCACACACTGACTGCGTGTATTCAATGATATATTGCCAACGACCACTGCCAAATTACGGTCTCTAAACTTATTGAACGACTATTATATTGAATTCGTATCTGAAAATTCAAATGATATTAACTTTCCCTAATATATAGTTCATTAAATTAATTGGTATTCTGGAAGTGTCAAAGCACTACGGCGAATCGAACTCAAATCCGGCAAGATGTATTTTCCATTTCATAATCTGAATATGTACGTAATCTCAATCAAAGTGCTGTGAACAATCTATATATGTTTGATTGAGATTATCGATGGAATATACGTTCGAGATGAGCAGGCTGGCGGATTTCAATAGCCGGCCATGGCGTTCATGCATCTCAGATGAGTATTCTTGTTATACGACGTTCATCCCATATATGCCGTAAAATGACAACTAAATTGCGAATGTAACATAATTTGTGTTCAATACGAGTATTTCTTCGCAATTATGACTTCGCCACTATCACTAGCATTCAGTTTGGATAGGTACATGTATACATTCCGCATGTAATTATTTAATATGGATATCGTTTTAGCGTCGTGATATTTGCTATCTTCATGCGTTTATAGTAAAAGGGAATATAGTAAGACTACACTCTATCTATATATAAAATTTACTATTTGGGATCTGTATCAGCTCACTAATTAGTCTTTTACAAGGATATATTGCTAATGACCTAGTAAGGATAGCCGAAACAAAGTTTCAGTCTATTAAAGTATTTGACAAGCGAGTTATCAAATAGTAATTCCATATATAGCTGTGAAGTAAGGAGCAAATGAAGGCATCATGCTTATGTAATTGCATAAATTACGTAACTAAACGTACAGTAAACGAGGCATTCTCAAATATTACCTGAAAACGTCATATCATCAATTTCAAATGCAATACCTATTTCAAATAAATACTTCCATCTAGTGATTCTCTTGAACATCATAGTAGCACATTGTTTACAAGCAAGAAAATAGATCCTCGCATATAAATTGCAGCAGCGTCAATTGAAGGAAATTAGCCTTCTTTTTATGTTATACAGCCTATTAAATGGAATACTATGATAATATTTTCTCCCAATCAAGGGCAGGTTCAAGCAAATAATTACTTCTAAATCACGATCACAAGTTCTTTCCAAGAGAATTCGGTCCTGCAACACCTATTCCTAGTTTATACACAACGATATTAAAATGTAGGCTAAACGCATGATTTTAGATTAAAAGACTATTACTTTATTGTTGTATCCTTTTGAGAAATACTAACGAAAACACGAGTCGGCCGGTCATAGTGTTTACGATAATGTCTATGCGTCTCTTGCAAAATGGGCGGGATTAGCCTTGGCTGCAATTCAAATTTTTGGCAAGCTGCATTTTCCCCAATTGTTCGTATTAACTTTTATTATAACTAATATTATATTATTTGATATTTTGTTATTTTTCTGTTTTCAGATGGATGAAGAAGAGTTCAAGCTTGATCTAGAAGTCGATGACGGCATTGTCCATGCAGCGTCGCCTATGGCTCTGTTTATGGATGTTTTGCCGCAAACATCGGCAAAGAAATCAACAGGTAACATATTTCTTAAGATATTAATATTTTCTGTTATTTTAGTGACGCCTTCTCGCAAGCGACAACCTCCACGCAACTATTCTCCTGGAGGGAGTCAAACATCTAATTTGTTAATTGAGTAAGATCATACCAGTATTGTTTAGTTCACTGCTATATTTTCAGACAGCCTTCAACTAGTGCAGTGAAGGTAGAAGATTCCTCTGCTGCATTGCATAAAGCAGAAGAAAATGATGACGGGGACGTGAGAGCTGCCAAAAGACCTCGAAAGGCAATCACCTCAAGGTAAATAATTTTTTTTTGAATATCCTGGCAACTAATGTCGTTTAGATTTTCTCCAACGCCATCAAGTCTACCCTCTACTCCTAAAGCAGTTGTATCGAGAAGGATAGAAAAGGTTGATTTGTTTGAGTTAGGTTGTTTTGTAAAGTATATACCTTCAGGTTATTCTATCAGACTTCATAAGCGCAGTGGTAAAAGCGCAGAAGGGAACAGTGGAATTTGTTTTCCCCTATCCAGATCTCTTGCCTAGCGAGCTCTTGCTCAAAAAGCTCAATGGAAGAGCCATCTCAAGAGCTAAAAAGGAAGTGACTGATAGCCCAAGTAACCCCAAGTCGCGAGCAAGTTCTGCATTCATCAAGGTATGTTAACTGTTTTATCTTTCTAAGTTTTCCCCTTAATTGTTTAAAACTCGAAGAAAAAATCCTCTAATTTGTGCAAATTGATTGCATGATTAAGCTTTTACAAACTGAATCTGATTTATTTGTTTGCGCGTTTTATATGATGAAATGAAAATACCAACGAGTAGTAACACGACATGTAAGATCTTTCAGCTCCGTGGTGCATCCAGACGCTCAGCATCCACTAGAGGCGTAGATTCAGGTGCGCTTTAATGTGTCATATAATTTTTTTATTCAATAAATTTGTTTGATTTGGTTGTTCTTTATTGATATTTTTAGCGGAGCGCAGTATTATCAAAACTGAAGAAAATATATCACCTCAAGTAGCCACTCGCTCGGTTGGTTTGTGAGCAAATTACGGAAAGCAGTTTGTAATTTAGACTTCGGAAGTCTCGGCCAGATTGTCTGCTGGGGTCTCGCGCGACAGACGCGATATAGCTAAGAGTGACACTGGTTTGGAAGGGGTATGCTTGCTAATGTGAACCAAAAAAATTGATTTTTGTCAGAGCGATACGATACCTGAAAGCTCATCTGCATCTGCTCGCAGTTCCGAAATTAAAGATGAGATCAAGGAAGAAATGGATGTCGATAGCGAATCTGATCGGGACATGAAGGTAGTTGTGCTTGCTCATCTAGGATATGATTTTGTTTTCTTGTAGAGTGAACGAGTGCGCAGTTTGACTTCCTCATCATTGGGTAGTTCACGAAGGTTAGTAATACCACGGAAATCATTTAATTGGCTAATTAAGATCTCTGAAAAACACGCCGAGCACCGCTGTAGTCTCAACCTCCTCCAATATTGACACGGGATTGCGCCGGTAACTTTGTAGTTATGATTGAGAGTGTGTGTGCTTCTAGATCTGACAGAAGTGCTAACCTGACTCCAAAGATGAGAGAACGACTCGCATCAGGAGCTGCCGGTACCATTGTAGGCGATAAGCCGAAAGTAGCTGCTAAACCAAATTCAGCTCTGGCAATACGGGAAAATCTCATGAACAGAAGGTTAGCATATTAATCTATCCTTTATATCAAGCTCAATTATAGAACTATGAAAGTGCGTCGTTCTCATTCTCCTGATTCAAGAGCCATTGAGATTGACCAACAAAGTCTGGGAATGCCAGTATCGTCGGATAAAATTGTCCCGGTTTGTTTCTGCTCTTTTTTTTCTGAACGAGTTTGGATTCAGGAAACTACGTCGGTTGACCGAAAGCCCGTTGTTGCCTGTGAAGAAGAGCTTTTGGATGAAACAGACCGAGAGGTACGCCTAAATATATGCAGCTCGCAAAATTAAAAATGTATTTAGCAACTACTACGCGGCAACTCTGTCGATCGCTCAAAAAACGAATTGAAGACTGGATCAGCAACACCAGACAATGCCCATTGTGAGGAGGGCGCAATTTCGAACTCCGTCAGTTCGAACATAGAAGGATCCCCAGTTGAGAAAGTACTACCGTCAATTGCTTCCACGAATGCTGCCGATACTCCCGGAGAGCACAACTTAGCGGAAATCTCCGAAGAAGCTAACAGTGAGGGCGAGAGCGACAAGTCGCTAACTGATACAGATGATCTGGAACGTTTTATTGCCGTTAGTACAGATTCTTCGGTAGTCAATACTCCCAAAGATGAGCAGCAAGTGAAACAAGAGGAATCACCAGAGGAGACCGGTGACATTCCTTTATCCTTAAGTCCTGAGGTGCATATGCCTAAAAACGACCCTGCTAATTCGAGGAAAGTCTCATTCGCGGATCCTCCAAGAACAGGCCGGGGAAAAGGGAACCTTCTTTCACAGGTATAATGATCTCCGAATTTTTATTTCACATCCTATTTATTCTAGTGTCCACCAGAGTTGATCAAGACACCCGAACTTCCTAGTCGGACAAGAGCTCGCCGAACGATTCGTCCTACTAGGTTTGATGATTATGTTACAGAAGGAGTTCGTCCTGTAACCTCAAAACAGGATTTGAATAAGGTAAGCTAGCAGTGCGGTAATGTTTTAATGATATTTATCTAGGAGGCGTTACCAAAAGCCACTTACGAGTCTAATGTGAAAGATGAGGAAGAACCGGTTGTCAAGGATTCAGATTTGAAGGGTGCTGCATGCTCGACTGACTCACCTGTGGAGAAAGTAGTCAACAAAGAACAGTAAGCATGACTTGTAATAAATGGCTAATTTTTCTTTCAGCCAGCGAATATTCAAATCATTCAAAATTAAACTGAGGCTCGGTGGTGACAGAACTGCTCAAATAATTGAAGATTCCGATGCTGTATCAGATACAACAACTAACGACGAGACCCTGGGAAACGAAGTCGAAGATTCTGTTGAAGCCGAGGTATGAAAGACAGTGATGGAGCTTTTTATCTTCTTCATTTTGTAGCAAAATGTTGTGCCAGTGGTTCCTAAAAAGAAGCAGGAAAAGCCGCGAAGAACTAAGACGTTTGTAATGTCATTCAAGGAAGCCATTCCTGATTGGGTTCGACCTGATGGTAAGCCAGTTCTGTTTCCTCTAGTATTGTCTATTTAGGGAGTGTGGAGAAGCTTGGCATGACAGTCAATAAAGTCATGGACAAAATACTGGAGACTGTTTGCGATGATGGTATTGCTCGCCACATGTCAGTTATGAGTTCATCACAAAGGAAATCATAGTGTGTAAAGTATTGCTATTTGCATCTAATTTTGTTATTTAGTAACAGCAAGAAGGCAAACGATCGATACTGGAAAGAGAAGGAACTGAAAGAGCAGTATATAAATGAATGCCGTTTGAAAGGAGTGGAACCCGTGATCATCTCGAATCCAAACAAGTAGGTTTTTAAGCTGTTTAGCTGATGACTATTATGATAGGTCACGTAAAAGCGACATTGTATCCTCCATTCATCGATCTGAAAGAGTCTCCAAAGGAGCTCTGTATAATGAGGTTCGCCATAATCTGTTGCCAAAAAGTAAACGCGAGGAGGTATGTTTGCGTATGTTACGTAAAATTTAATATGTTATCAGGAGAGAAGGAGGCTTGGAACACCAGATACCGATCCCGATTTCATAGTTCGCAGAAAAAAAAGCCGTGGAGCAAGTAAGCTTTCTGAAAAATATCATTTATTCATTTTTACTTCCTAGAAGGGAGCGAGCACCGAAATTCGTCTGATAGGGAACCATCGTGGTTCAGCAAAGACGGATCTGAGAACGGTTTTGATTATGACAGTGATCTTGATCAGGTACTTATTACTTATCATTATAACAATGAATATTCATATTTAGTATGAACGCGTGGAAAGCATCCTCGCTAAGGAAGGTTGTCATGGATTGGTGGATAAGTACAGTCTTCTATCACGAAATGATTTGACAGCTGAACATGATTTCTTCTATCGAGACGTTCTCGCCGATGTTGTTTCTACCAGTCCAAGTCGATATTGTGATGACGATATCGACATCGAGACTGTTGATCCCATGAAGACTGATAACTACGCAAAGGAGCTTGGTAATCGAGGTTCAACGGACGGCTTGGCAAATAATATTGAAATTCTACTAATGCGGCCTGCTAGTCCCTGTGGGACTTACGGCATGTCTGACTTATTCTTGAGGTAATCACTATTTTAATATCACGCTATTGTTTGATTGCAGGGCAAAAGAGGAATCTGAACTACATAGAGCTATTTTGGATCGTGCTGTGGATATTATTCTAGACTATCATAGTGCTGGCAATTCTTCAACGGTGGATAGGTATTTATCATTTTTATACGGCCAATTTATTTTTATTTTTCTAGCTTTAACGATCTTGCATCGGTAAATTCGGGATGTAGCTCTTCTGTTGCACTTCGTGATTTATTTTCAATGTACTACTCCGTAAGTTTCAATATTAATAGCAATAATATTGTCTTAATTTAGGATCGAAAGCCAGCCATTGTGTGGGTGCATCGCTTCTTGGTGGAGTTTCTTCCTGTTGATTTTCTTGCTTCTTATATGAACTTGCTCAAGACATGTAGGACATTGGTGGGAATTTTTTTGAAACAATGTGCATCCTCAATTTAGAGATTTCTTGTGGTGAAAAAGATTATCATGGAAACGGTTGGCTTGGATGATCCATGGCCAAGAATTACCGAGGACATTCTAACCACAACCAAGCCTTCCACTGCTGTAAAGGATGCGATGAACGAACATTTGGATTCTACTGTTGCTGTAAATCATATTTTATTTATTTTATTTCACCTTCATTTTAGGAGAAATGTCTGAAGGATGTTGTTTTTCTAATATTAGCTCCTCCCTCGGATGACGATTCGTACACAAATCGAACTTCTCATATCGCTCCTTTATTCAAGTTAGTTCGCAGATGTTCACATCAGTGAGTATTACTATTCTAGATGGCTTACGAAAATGGGAGACAGTTCCTCACAGATTTGGAATAGTTATGAGGAAGTGGATACCAATCTGACGATTGCAGAATATGGTGATTTTGTTATTGAAAAAATAATGGACAAGGTAGCGTTGTTAGTGTTTGTTGATTTAATTATTTTTCATGCAGATTGGCGCACTTCGCAAGAGTCACCAAGAAAGCCGCATAGTCGTTGTTGGCTACAGGACGACTTGCTTTTTTGCTCATCGGGTATGGCAGTCTCTGCAAATATTGTAAATACATTAATTTAGGCAGCGCAGTTAACTCAAGGCATATCTGCGATTGTCGACGTTTCTTTTCCATTAATAACGAGCGAGGGACCCCGTGGGGTATGATATACAGTCGATAAATATATGTTCCCCTTAATCCAGGATCCCGATGATGATATTCTCTTAACATACTGTCCATCACTGTTTGTTGTTGGAGCTGATGCGGACGACTTTGATCCTGTGCCGATGAAGGATATGAGATCACTGATGATCAGTAAGTTATTTAATGCATATTTAAGCTGCATTTATTCCTGGTGGTTGGAATATTTTATAACTGTTATTGTACAATAAACATCAAAGTTGTCCTGCCTTACATCCATATTTTGGCACATTTATTTCGAAAACTATGTAACAACTTCTTTCGATAAAAACTATCTCATATCGATTTGTTATTCAAACTAATTTTTTTAGGTCGTACTGGTCTCGTTGTGGTAGCTAATGCGGACGAGCATCTCAATGTATCGACTTCAGTTCTAACGCAGGCTGGAATAACGCAGTCATACGTGTTCAGGATGATTTTGGTACGAATAACTGTTGTTGCTAATTATTGCGTTTGCCTTAGGAACATATTTACGACTTCCTCAACCTCGGTGATACAATGCAGGAGCGAGCAAAGTTGGCACCTCTTCAACTAAATCGTTTACCATTTCACATCGCCCCTTCTACGCTAGAAAGGTATAAGCCGACCGTGGTCTAATTTACATGTTTATAATTTTAGTTTGAAGCCGAAAATCACCTCTGCGAATGAACCAGCAAAGAAGCCGCCCCGCAAAAGAAAAGCGTAAGATAGTGTTGTACTATATTCACTGAGCAATTTCTTTTAGTGATGCAGGCAACGCTCTTCCCTTAATGCAAGAAGGGCCAGTTAAGCCCTCTGATCATGCAAGACAGTCGTTTACGGATAGTTTGAAAAGGTAATATGTGCTTATTTGACTTTCAACATATTTAATTCAGAGCTAAAATTGAACCTGTTGGTGGGAAGCCCGTTTCTCGCGAATTCAAAGTGCCTATGTTACCCCAGCACGTGGCTCCCGCTGACTACAGACCGATGCCACCTTCGACTGCTGCTTCAAGCTCGTCGTATGTGGATCCGTCGTCAATATCTCTTGGCTAGTCATGTTTTTTTTGTATGCATTGTATCAATGTTTCCAATTTATGTCATTGTTATTTTTGTCTATTTGTCTGAGTGTGTTGATCACACGTTGTTATGTTTCAAAATTCATATTTTAAAATAGTCTACGGATAGTTTTTATAACTCACTGTAATTTAGTAATAATTATGAGCATCTGCGACTAATAGGCTTGATTATCTTTCACATTTGACCTCATTTATATCTCGGTGGAGTATATTATTTTACATTCGAATATATTATTTTGTAGTAAATATTTACCTATTCATTTGTTTTTCTTATTGAGATGGCTTTTTTAACAGAGAAGGGGTTGGCTAGGTTTTTTTGTCGGACGGATTTTGGTAGACTAATACGGCAACCGCATTAAGGTTATCGGGCTAATAGTGTGTCCCTGACCT
This sequence comes from Phasmarhabditis papillosa, assembly GCA_034691345.1. Taxonomy (NCBI): domain Eukaryota; kingdom Metazoa; phylum Nematoda; class Chromadorea; order Rhabditida; family Rhabditidae; genus Pellioditis; species Pellioditis papillosa. The sequence continues at coordinate 20,873 of JAQGAV010000757.1, forward strand.
TCTGTATAGACCCATCACTAGTCGCAGGATAGTAGCCTAGAAGTTATGTTCACAACTATTATCTTACTCGTTTCTCTATTTTCTGCAGGTAAATCTGGTGATCCACAAATTCAGCAATTGTTTGTAAATAATCTTAGGCGCCTGCCTAGGCAGGTCGAAAAGCAAAGACATTTTTTCTGAAACTTACCAGTTAGGAACTTAGGAAACCCATTGAAACTTATTTTTTTCCTCGAATCCAATGGTCGATAAGTTCTTAAAACCACCCGACTTTTAACTATAATGATCAAGTTTTATTACTTTATTTGTGGAAGAAGTGACATTGCCATAAAGTCGAAACTTTTATAAAATACTATATTTGAATTTTTGGTTAATCTCTGTTCTAACCGAGGTTCCATAATTCGGTTATCCGATTTGGGGATGAAAATGTTTGCCATTCCGGATAACTGTTATTTTAATATATTCTACCCTAAAGGTATTTTAGTTACTGCTGAGGAACCTAGTGACTGTTTACGTAAATGTGTTACACCGTTGGCTAAATTAGAAAGATCATTCAGTCATGTTTTCAATAATTTCGAGAAGGTAAGGCATGGGACCGCGCTTAACTGAAGCCAAACCGTTTTAGGCAGACAACTGGCTAATTTAGAATTTAGTTACCCTACTGTATTATAAGCTAATATATCGCAAATAACGCAGTCATTTGGTTTTTCCATTTAAGGTGTGCGATCTACTGGAATCTGGTGCTTTCTGTGTTCGTAAATGTAGTAAAGAAGATCAAAACAAATATCATCAGTACACTACATTTTACAGAATTCACTGTATTGACTACGAAGAAGGTTAATCAATAAAATGAAACCAACAATTAGAAATCTATATCATTTAAGATTATTTAAGATATTAAAAGAGAAACCTGTATAAAACTATGATCCGTGTTTGTTCTACTGTCGAGCTGTGGTCACTGATCGGAACTTTGAAGTCTACGCTCCAAGGCGACGCGAAAACCGTTCACCTTAACATTAGTTTTCTAACATTATAATAATTATACTATTTAAATTCTTTTTTCAAATTAAATTATTAATAAATTGCTATTTTAGATATAGAACCTCACTTGGATTGCCTAAAAATAGCTGCCAAGGACATTGACGACGGTATTTTATCAAAAATCAATAAACCCAAATAAAAGACGTTTTAGTTTGTTCCGACAGATGTAAATCTAAGTATCCAATTGAAAAGGATACACCGGACGAGGAAAAACAGAAGCAAGGATGTTTGTAAGTTATAATTATAATGAACAACTCGCTACCTTTATAATAAATAAAAACTAATAACACATTTTAAATAGAAACTATACACAGAAGGCTCTAGTTTGACTCCACGAAATTAGAAACTGCGAAAACCGAACTATTTTGAACTGAAAACTTTGCAATCTCCCTCAATAGAGTTCGGTTTATGACGGTTCTGCCCCTTATCTTGAATACCAAAGGTATCTGGGGGAACAAAAGAATGCAAAATTTCAAAAACACCTGAAGTAAAGGTTACACAGAGTGGGTGGCTAAAGTTAAACAAGAGTGGCATGGATGCCTAAGCCTAATAAAAATAGGGCTATTTTTCCCATAAATTACTTTTGCTAAATCACTTTTTTGAAATTTGGTATTTTTTCTTTGGTCCTTGGTCCCCCCGTGATCCGCCGGATACTTTGGTCTCCAAGATAGTTGGTCATTTTCGAGTAGTCTCCTTCCAGTAATGTTTTAATACATCGAGACTCTGTTATATGCAGGGCTTCATGGAACACTTAGAAACACTCCTCGCTAGTTTTATAGCTGTTCGATTTGTGAATTCGGGCCGGGACCTAAACTTTCAGCTGTCTCGACCTTCTGTGAGCCGAAAAACCAGATATTTGTCCTGCAAAAAGTCAGCTCTTTTTTCTCGAAGTGGTGGTGAAAATATCTTCTGAGTTGTCAATTTTGATTGATGAAGATATATACTGTTGGGCCAGCCCGTATTTATCAAAAAAAGAAGACGGGCCCGCAGTTTTGTCGCCCCTGCCTTGAACTTCTTTTTAAAAGGCTTCAAGGCGTAGTTTAGCTAAAATAAATAGTTGATTACAGGAGTTTGGAGTGCTCTACCATTTGTTATTTCCAAGAATTCGTGGAAGATTGTCCTAATGCACAAGATGCTTTGCTTGTAAGTTAAATTAAAAATATAGATTTTTTTACTAAACTGAATACGATCTACATAGCTACGTGGAATAGCATAGTTTGTTCGTTAAAGCGCTTAAAGAAATCCGCAACTTATCCGATTGTACTGCTGATTATTGATGCTCAATAGTGTTAGCACCCAGCCTGCCGGTCGTCGCGGACAACTGATTATATTTAAAGTTTCCGCTAATAAGATTTGATTTCCGAATAGGATAGTAAGCCGGGCTTGCAAAAGGCGCCCTGGCCGACCAGTTTGTCAAACTTTCGGCACCGGCCCGGCCGGTCCGTGAAATTCCCAGCCCTACAGTAAGGAACTCTATTTGAACGTAAAAACCGAACGGAAACATTGATGAATATTGTTTTGCCGGCACACGGAACAACGGTTTTATTCTCGTTTGGGGGGATCCAATTGCAATTCAGAGTAAAGGTTCGAATTTCAAACCTGTCGCGAAGAAATCTTTGCCGGCTTTAGCCAAACGGTACACAGTTTTATCTTCTCTAGCCATAGATCTTTACCCCTGAGCTACTTAACCCAAAGCAAAGTTCATAAATAGACAAATACTAGTTGCTTCCGAAATAGTTATTCAATGTCAGGTTTAATAAACATACTTATGACAATACATGTAAAGTATTGCTTTAGTTTTTCGTTTTTTGTAAGCAATTTAAATAGTCCCTTTTAACAATTTAATATTCATTTTAGAAGTTGAATATTGGTCAGATTCACTCCATTGCACAGACAATTCACCCCCTTTCATTTGAGAAGATGGATCAAGTATGTAGAAACATCCATAACACTGATTATATGAAGAGAAAAATGTTAGCAGATAGAAATGAACTATAAATAATAATAATAATAAACATTTATTATATTAATCATAAAAGTGTCCTACTAATGCAATATTAACCGGTCATCGATCAAACTGTTGACCGATCAATAAAATCATTCCCTAGCACTCAGAATTGGTCCGAAATATAATTTCTTATGAGATAGGTAGAAAATTCCAGGGCTGGGTAAAGGCCGGCCGGGCCGGCCCTACCCGGACCGTAAAATTCCCAGCCCAGGAAAACTCGAAAGCTTTTAACAAATCTCATCTGTTTCAAAACCTAGACTACTAAACGCCATAATCTTGTGCGGTTGAAAAATATAGCCTTCACAAATTTTAAAATTAGGCAATTCAGAACCTTTTTGAAGCAAAATTTTTGCAGCACCGCGCTTCCAGTAAGGCCGGCGCGATATAGTCAAAGTCTTGAAACAGACTATACTCTTAGTTGAAATAGATGACCTTGTGCGCTAAGTACACTCTTTTACCGCGGGTTTTACTTTTACAGTCCTTTAAACCAGAGTGGAATGCCCGCAATATAGAAACACAGTTCATTTTCTCTAATTCGGCAGAAACTTCTCTAAAGTTAAAATTTAATCAAATCGGTTAAAAAGTAACTTTTCATGGATTTCACTGTACAATCCTTCTCAACAATTAAACTTTCTATTCTAAAAGAAGGCTAGAAATAAAGACTTAGAGACAACCAGCTGTCTCTAAGGGTATTTTACTGCACCTACAGATCATACTATATTTAGTTTCAAATAACACTCATTTATACTACATCTAATAGTGCCCAACTCCAAATTTTAGGAATGGGCAGGGCCAGAGCTGGTTACCGGTCCCAGGCCGGGCCGGTCGGATAACCACCTCTGGGCAGTAGTGGGAATTTTACAGGCCGGCCCGGGCGGGCGCAGAAATTTGAGAACCCGGCCCGTCCGGCCTTTTCCCAGCGCTGGGAATGGGAAATAAATATAAATTTATACTGTCCTGAACCGGCCCTTTTGAAGTCGACCGCTTTACAAAAAGTTTTATATTTATAATTTTTTTTCTCTTATAAGTGTTATTTATTAGAATAGTAAATGTGTTACTGACATTCATCGCTCTATTTTTTCATCATATTCTTATTATTTAAATGAATACAGTCCATTTAGATCAAACTAATTAAATATAATCTACAATCACTTCTAATAACGTTATAGAATGCTATTCTCACACTCTTTGCTAGCATTTAAGGCCAGCCGCCGGTGACGTGTTTTTATTGATTTTTAGCTTCACACCGCGGCCAGCTAACATCTAATATGTACACTATCTTACATGGCTCCCCAATGGAAACAGAGGTGTTAAAGGACTGTGCTCTTATTTGAAATTTAAAGTTCATTTTTCTCTTGGAAGCTTGACCAAATCATTCGAAAAACGCAATAGCATAGATTGAGTTATGGTCTTTCCAATGATAATATTAGGGTGCTGCGAGCGATGCTTAAATGAGTTTAGTAGTTTACCTCTAAAGAACCTGACTACTTTCACAAATACAATTTAAAGCATTAATTCACGTCATAATGCGACTGACATTGCATCTACGCTGCTATAATTTCAATGTCATATGTCCAATTATAAATAGAAATCAATTAAAATAGAAGAGAATCCGGTTTACACAGTGACCGGGGCGACCCTGCTGCTATATCAAAAACGCCAAAGCAATTGTATCAAATCATTTCCGTTTATAAATCTTATGCTAGTAAAGGCTGGGAATTGGCCGGCCCGTAGTCACAACTTCCCCGGGGCCCGGTCCGAACTGTCTAAGTCTCGGCCCTGGCCGGCCCGAGAAGTTCTTGCCATACCTGTTACGGGCTGGCCTGCAAACCCAAATTTTCTAATCCCCGCCGAGGACATTAGTTTTGCAAATTATTAAATATTAGTAATAGAAAAAGTGCGGGCCGAGTCGGGCCTGCCCGGGCTTTCTCAATTCTTCAAAATGTCGGCGCGGGCCGCACTTATCGATAGTTATGGTTATTTCCCCTCAGGCTGATTATTCGTGGCATTCCTATTCATCTGATTATGGAATGTTACGTGGCAGGAGCTGTGGTGCCGTCATTGCTTATCGATTGATTATTTTACAGTTTTAATCTATTGCGACTATTACATTCTAATGATTCAATCTAAACTTCTCTATGTAACTGCGTTTCTATTCTTATCTTTCTTATTCTTTGTCTCTGCACTCTCTTCACATTAATGTCTCTCTTCTCTATGGTTGCCAGTCGTTACCCACCGCATAGCAGGCTAACACCGTCGTCTTCAGCTGCTGCTGAGCATTCTGTGTCCTTCGTCTGCCTAATTTGCTTGCATTTAGCGTCTAGTACGACCAAACCAATGAACAAACTCAGCCACACTTATAATTCCATTCTTCAATCACAATTACTTTCATTTGCTTCTTTTCTAAACTAAATTAACAGTCTAATATTAATATTATTTTTTTAGAAACAAGATGGGGAAGGCCAAGGATAAGGCCAGTGATCTAAATGATCTTAAACAAGAAGTAAAGATGGTAAGTGAAATAACTAAAACAACAAAAGTTATATATTTGTTTATAGGATGAACATCAAATCCCAATGGAGGAGTTAGCAGCCAGATATGGATCAAACATTGAAACTGTAGGTTTTGCCTTCACTTTCGGCCAGGTATCCGGGAGACCAAGGTATCTGGTGGTCCGAAAAAATTAAAAATTTCAAAAAACCTTAAGTAAAGGTTACACAGAGTGGGGCTAAAGTTAAACAGGAGTGGCATGTGTGCCTAAGCCCAATGAATAAAAATAGGACTATTTTTCGAATTACTTTTGCTACAACACTTTTTCGAAATTTGGGTTTTTTTCGGTGCCCCGGATACCTGCTCCACTTGGCCACTTTGGACTCTTTGTACGTAAAACTGCGTTATAAAAATATAGTTAAAACTTAATTGATATAGATTTGGCGAAAACAAAATGGCTCTCTTTTCTTATCAGACGATTCTGTAACAGCATTTTTATCACCTTTCTTTCTGTTTTACTAATTACGTCTATTGTAGGGATTAACCCGTGCTAAGGCAGCTGAGATTTTGGCTCGTGATGGACCAAACGCTCTTTCACCACCAAAGACAACTCCAGAATGGATTAAGTTCTGTAAAAATCTCTTCGGAGGTTTCGCTCTGCTTCTTTGGGTAAGCTAATAATGACATTGCTCTTTGTAATCTTTGTTTTAAGGTAGGAGCATTCCTTTGTTATGTTGCTTATTCTGTGGATTACTTCACAATGGAATATCCATCAAAGGATAATCTCTATCTTGGTATTGTACTTATGACTGTTGTTGTGATCACTGGATGTTTCCAATACTATCAGGAAAGCAAATCCTCAAAGATTATGGATTCCTTCAAGAACATGGTTCCTACTGTAAGTTTGCCTTCTATATAAGCAGTGGTGGTTATCCGGCACGGCCTTCCCGGCCCGGCCAGTCTCGGCCTGATATTTTGGAGGCGAGGCCGGTTTTTCTTCAGGATCCTGGTTTTTCAGGAATAAATAAGCAAATTTTGGGGATATTTGAAATTTTTGTTGAATTAGCCATTTCTCAGCACAAGGCACTTATTGAAAAATAACAAAACATAATGGTTCG
>JAQGAV010000758.1:0-27516 GCA_034691345.1 Phasmarhabditis papillosa
CCTGGCTTTGCATAATCTTTCTTTATCAGTGTAAATGATTTAGATCAAAATTTGATGTAAATTCTTTTAAATTCTTTTTAATTTTATTAATAGTTTCAAATATAGTTGCTTATTTTCTATTTTCATAATTAATTATTTTGTCCTACTATCATTTTGTAGATTGTTAGTTGTTTACGAACTGCAGATTTTTTAGAGTTTATTAGAGGGCTTAGAGAAAATTTAGAACAAATATATCCTCCAATTTTAATTTATTAGACCTTTAACTGGCCCGGCCGGGCCTCAAATTTTGAAACCCATGCCGGGCCGGGCTGGTCGGTTTACCACCTCTGGGCGTACACAAAGCGGCCGGGTACCGGACCGGCCTAACCCGGCCCGGAATTTTGACACCCAGCCCGGGCCGGGTCGGCCGGATAACCACCTCTGTTCTCGGTAAGCCTGTTTTTATCTAACTGATTTTTTGTTAGTGAACCATAAAGTTGTATATGCAGTCGACTGTACTCTACTTTGAACTGAAGATGTTGCCTATGCCGAACTGACTGTTACTGTACGATAACAGGCCGGATGCATGGAAGCAGGAAAACGTTTTACTGGAAAATGTTTTCCACGGATTACGTATTCCACGAGAAAATGATTTTTTCAGATCTATGAAGCGATAGATCACGGGTTCGATCCCTCCCCTATACATTTTGCTATTTTTAATCGTAACGTAAATACTGTTTCTAACTTATATTTAAAATAAAAATGAGAAATACTCAAAAATAAGCAAGTTATGAGAGAAATAATGAAATTTTTTCATGTTTTATGTTTCTATTCGCTAGACTATACTAAAATCCCATGAAATTATGTTCGGGCAGTAAATCGGTCTCGTCTCCCATCAAATAAGTTCTTCGAACCCCGAAATTGGAGTGAAAATAGAAGAGACGGCAATGGAAGTTATATTTTATGGCTTTTCCGGAAAAACGTTGGTCCTATAATTTAGATTCCTGTTCTTGGGCCGCATGCATGGAAACTGAGAAACGTTTTCCTGCTTCCATGCATATTTTTTATTTCCCAATATACAGTTAAGAACAACAATCTCAGCGATAAATATTATTAAATGTTATATAAACAATGACCGTCGAAACAAGGTGTCGAGAACAATAGTGAGTCAACGAATATGGGTGGCATAATTCACTGTAAAATTTAAATGCTATTGATTTTAATTCAATTCGTTCCAATATGAACACATGTTTTCAAGGGACAAGTTATCATTTCCATAATATTTCTACATAAAATCACTAACAGTGGCACTTAGTATAAATGGACAAACTAGGTATTGATACAATCATTCGGTTATTGTATACATATGTTTGTGTCTAAATTTACACATATCTTCATTTATTTTGACATAACCAGAGTTGCCAGTTGACGTAGACGTGGCAGGTTAAGTCATCGAACCGCGCGTTCAACTAGAGCTCAACTCTACTACTCTCCAGATGTGTGTACACAAGTTTGAGTTGAATTATTTGATATAGATGCGATGAATGCGTCTGTGCGCAGCAGCATTTCATGAGAATGATGCTGTGGCTGTTGGCCACCCGTCGAGGAGGGAGGCTAGATATTTGTGGGCGGTGTCAATAGAACACTGCCCGGTCGGCTGAGGTCCAACAAGCCGCCGAACCCACCCACTATAACAATCAAGACAATTGAATTCATTTTCAAGTTCCTTAAAAATGCAAGAAAACCTATAAGAAAGTGCACCTGCGACTGATATTTATGCATAGTTATTGCGCCTTAGGCCACCGCACGCAACTTAATAGAAGATGGTATTTCTATAGTTGTCTTCCTAATGGCATTGTTGCCTGTATTTTGTTATATAGCTAACAGTTTGTTTGCCTTTTTGGGTCAAAGAGATTGAATTTGAGTTGGATTCGAAGGCAAAAGTGTGTCCCATATCTATGTCACATAAGTTCATTGTTGTAGATCTGTCTGATTTCCCCGTTTATCTTCGAGATCCATCTCCGATACAACGCTCAACATCTTTCGCTCATTCCAGAATACCCTATTTTGCATTGATGCTTTTGGATATTTCCATTTTTATAATGAATACCACCTACCTTTGTTTTTCAAAAAATACATTTTGCCGCGATTGCAATCTTCATTGATTTTCCTTATTATTAAAATGATAAGAAGTTATGAGCTCGTTTGATCGGGTGGTAGGAAGACAAGTGCACAACAGGTCTCGCAGTTCTTATATTTTATCAAAGAGCCAAATAAGTGTTTATCAGTTGTTTAGTAGCAATGGTTTCAGGGCCATGGGTTGCTGCTAAGAAGCGTTTGTTTCGAAAGAAGATTAGTTCTCGCGCAAAAACAAGGTTAGTCATAGTTTCTATAAATATATGTAGTTGATATTTAAAAGATGGGTGGCTTTTTCCGGCAATATTGTGCCTCATATTTTTTGACGTCCTTCGCGACGGCAAAATTGAATGCATTGTAATTGCTATTCACAAGTGCATATTCATTTATTATATATTTAATCAAAAAATAATGTACGTTAGCAGCTGCTGGAAAACTAAGTTTTAATTGAGTATAATAAATGCGCAGTGGGGCCACATTGGAGCCACATGTATATTTACGTTCTGTATTGCGGGCTGCTATCATATGTGTTGTTTGACTTTTATTTAGTGAGTGTCTATTGATTGTTCCCACTTTCAGGTCTATGATGTCGTCGTCTTCTAAAGGTGGATCGATTTCCTCATCCTGTGCTGGTGACTCCGTTACAAATGGGTAGGCTTCTTTTTTAATTAACACTTAACGAACCACAATTTGTAGTTCAAAGATCTTATTATTCTGACTCTGAAAAATTGTTCCTGCTTTAAGCACCGCCAGATAATTTACCATCCAAAATACCAAGTTTTTTTTCCATCTGAAGTAGTTTTTTTTTCTCCAAAACTTGGATGTTGAGTGATATTCCATCAATTAAAAGTATACGAGTTATGCACAACAACAAAAAGTGTCCCACTGTGAGAGTAGTATTACATTTCGCATAATCTTCTCTCTTTCTTTTTTTGTTATTGCGAATATTCGAATATTCGAATAATAATATTGAAATAACGTTTAGTCAAAGTTTGTGTTTTTAACATTATTGATTTGTCTGATGAGTCTTCTTTTTTAACCAATAAGTCTGCGATAGCAATGATTCATTATTCAACTACGTTGCTATTCCGCATTCTGAATTTTGGCGCAGTAGTTTTGCTTATTTTGCTTCACCCTTGGTGGCTTTCTAATGGAAGAAACAATTTCGGTGGATAATCAGTTTGTGCTGTTAGTTGTATCATTTTCTTGTAATCATTATTTTCGGATATTTTACCTAAGTTCTGTTTATACATATTTGTTTTCGTAATAAAAAAAAGTACGCTTCTATTTTTGATTTTCCTTTCTGTGAACGTGAAGATGGCCGTGCAAAAATTGGTCTAAGAATTGTTTTTTTCTTCTGCAGTCAACAAAAATGAAGTTTCCCGAAATGAAATGAATATGAAATTTTAAGGATATAGTCGGCGGACTACTCGCTTGCAGCTAAAGTTCTAAAGAATTTGAATTAGAGCACAGATTTGCTCTAATTGCTCTAATAAGCGCTGAATCCAATGGGAATATCCTATTTCAAAAATTCCACTTTTGACGGCAAATATTTTACAAAACGACACTTTCACCTTCACAATTAAAAGTAATTGACATTATTTTTTGTTAATACTTTTCTCATGTAGAATATTGTTTTCCAAATACATTGATATTTTGATATCTATGTAAGATTGAGTTTTAACCGAGCTATGCTCGGAACTGTCACGGGACTGCGTTACAAAGTTCGTAGCAATCGGTTTTGCGATAGCAAATTTCAAATTTGAATGAGTGCGCGCAACTTTGGACAAAAATATCTCGAATACTTGGAATCCTTAATATAAAAATGCTTATACAATAATGATCAGCAAAATTAGCTATATTTTCTGAAATTAACATGAAAAAGCCGTGTCTAGATAGATACATTTAACAATAGGTCAAAAATAAGGGTAGGCAGCGAGCACATTGCTATCTTTTCTTCCATATATTCAGTGATTTTCGCTGCTAAGTTAGTGAAATAGACGTATTATTGCGGTTAAATGACCCCGCTAGACGAAAATATAGTCCGTTTCAAAACCTAGACTGTAAGCGTCATTAGTAGTTGACGTGAACGGGCCTTATAAGGGGAAAAGCAATTTTGCCTGAGTAAAATTGCACTTTTGAATGGGAAGCCCGTCATTCACGGCTCGCCAAAGCTGGCAAACGAAATAAAGGACTGTGTCCCTTTTATAATATTAAAGTTGTTCGCTTATGAGAACAAATGAACGAAATTGTTCGAAAAAACTCAGTCGCATAGTTTACGACAAGCTTTTTCGATTGATATATATTGAACACAACTTTGATTAACAAAATAAGCCAGGTTTCGTGCATCAAGATTTGGCCGTCAGAATTTGCTCTGTCCATTTGCCTTAGGGCGCGGCGAGCCGTGTCCATTTAAGTGATAAATTTCTTAGTTTTTGTGATAAAACTCTTTGTTTCTTCTCCGCAATCGAATATAAGCATTGTAAACTGTAAACATTTGGACTACCATAAATATGTATAGTCGACGGATGCGGTCAGATTTGCAAAGGAGCGCGGATAGTAATCGGTAATAGACTCAAACCGAAAGTGATTAGCGCTCCAGCGCAACATTCGCAGTCCTTTACCTGCGAGCAATTAGTCCGTCGACTATAAGACAAGAGTACATATTTCTATTTCTACCGACCTGCAACATTGGTCTTCATCTGTTTTATCCGTCTTGTACGTTACCATTCGCGTATCAAATAGATCCATTTCAAAATTGGTCATGTCAGCCCGACCATCGTGGGTCTAAACATGTTGTTATTTATCACATAGTATGACTAAGATCTTAGTTCTTTGTAAGATTTCTTTAGCGGTATCTCTGATCTAATTAAGGTTATAGATCAATTATGGGATTCATGGGTGGTAATATAGAGGAGGCCAAAATGTTTGGGTCGGCCCATTCCCATCCGTAACCGGAGAGTTATTAAAAATGAAAAGAAGTCTGTCTATATTTCTAAAATCCCATTTAAAAAATTATAGCACTGCAACTACAATTATATATAATGTTATTCAAGATTAAGAAGTTATGTCTTCTGCGTATCTTATGATGAAATTGTGTAATTAGCAAATGTTGAAGGGAAAATTTTTCTGAAATGGGCCTTTAAGTTTTTTAACACGGCCTTTTTACATTGGAATTCTCCTGTACATGTATGGGCTATGTATTTATAAATATCTATATATTTGCTTACAATAACAAACTAACCTCTCCGATAGGAATCATTTTTAGTTTAGCTGGCGATTGTTACAGGGTTTTTTAAGCGTTAGAAGTAACAGGTCTAATTTAGGTTCTAGTAGCTTGGGGTTATTGATTAAAGGCTTAGCCCGAGAAGGCGGCAAAGTAATAGAGCGGCAGGGACTAGCCCATTAAATACATTCATAATATCAAATTTATAGAAGAGAACCATAAACGATGTTTAAGGCCGGCAACTTCTGTGGGCCTCATTTTGTATTCATGTTTGGTTTGTATAAACCTTCAGTACATAGAGCGAGGATGTCAAAAAAACCTGACAGAGTCTTTAGCCGTTACTAAAACTCCAGTCGGGAGCAGTATATCCTTTTTTTCTGAAACCCCAGCTTCAAAATATTACGCAAAAAATACCAGTCACAAGTCACAATCTTTGAAAACACAAGACGGATGTAAGCTGCTGGTTTCTTTTCATATCGTACTATAATTTTAACAGATCTTTCTTTTCCTCTCGCGGAGTTTAGGCAGCACCGTAAGCAAAACATTGGATGCCACATAGTTTGGCGTTCTGGCTCGGTAGGTTACCAGTATGAGTTTCTAGGGCTCGAGAATCCCGACCATCCCATGTAGCTGCTCTAGCCAAAAGCTCAGAAGTTATTTCAGAATCTAAACTTACATAATGAATTTGCATTTCGGCTTCCCACTCAGCGGTAACTCCTGAAAATGTATCAGTCTAATATTATACTTTCTTTTCTAACAAGTAATACTGGTAGATGTAAACATTAACGTATTTAAATTTCTTTATTCAGCCAACTGTTTATTAATATCTCACAAAAATACGATACGATTAATCTGAGATGTATTACTTGAGTTCAACTTAATACAAAATAGAAACGAAATGTTTCCAAAATAAGACAAAAACCAGATCATTATCAAAATATCTCGTGCTTGCGAGAAAACAATAATCGAGACTGTTCTTTTGGTGTAACAAATAAATGAGGAACAGAGTTATTAAAAGTAACTTCTTGTAACTAGCCTGAAATGCCAAGGTTAATGAAATGAAAAGCATTTCAGAAACAACGAAAAGAGGTCAGAATAATAGGGGGGTTGGTGTTAACAGTTAAGTTGGCAACAAAGACCGTTTTATATACAAAACAGGGAGCATCAACGGTCGGCAAACAGCTAAATAATCGACTATTTGAGGTAATTATCCGCTAAGAAAAACGGATCTACTGGTCCGAGGCACGGGCCCGCTTCTTAGGAGGCAGTGATTGGTCAGCAGCGCCTCGCTTCTTGGAGGGGACAACCTGTAACAGAAAGAGTATTCATGGTCTATATGTAGACTGTAGTTTCGATATTGAGACTAATATTCCTAATAGAGTCTTGCAGAACGTTTATTGTTGTCTCGAAAAAGTTTGGCCTGTGATTGTTCTTAATCATCCTGGTCTTCTGACTCAGAAATCAGGATTAACTGACCTCGTCTTCACTGCCCTCCTCTCCTTCGTGTTCCATATCATCACTGGCTCTATCATCGTATTCTACTTCCCCCTCTCCATCCTCATCTGATTCATCTTTGCCTCCACGGCCTCCAGAGGTTCCGGCTGGACGACCACCACGACCACGGCCTCGTCCCCTACCACGACCACGACCAGCAGCTCCACCGCGCTTCTTCGAACGTCCGAATTCCTGCAAATGTGGATTAGATAATCAGTAACATTTGAGATTTGCTGTAGGTGCGGCAAAATAGGCTTCGAAAACTAATTTTAGTTAACTTTTCACTTCACTTTCAACATCATTAGCTTGGGTCACTTTTGACTAGACTGTTCATAGGCTTTAACCCATATTCTAAATCTATAAGCTACCTCATCATCATCATCGCTTGCTGGATTTTCGCTGTCCGAGTCAGATCCCTTCTTGGTAGCTCTAGGTCTGCCGCCTTTACCGCCGCGACCTCTTCCACGGGTTCCCTGAAATATTCGGTTAAAATGGCCTAGTCTGGGAATTTATCCACTCCAAAACTTTGAGTGATGGCAGTTGTGGGGGAAAATTATTAACTATTGTTCTGTTTGGTTCGGAAGCCCAATTTTCTATCCTTGAGATAACTTCAGATTGCCCCGGGTGAATCGAACCAGGCCCGACCCCACGATTCACAATGTATTTAAGACTAGATCATATAAAATAACATTTTGTTCAAAAACCCTTTTCTGGTTCTTTCTTCCCCCCACCTTAAATAATTTTCCGGGAATTTCATCATCAACCTCAGCTAAAACAGTAGAAGTATCGTTGTTAGCATAGTCGACTCTGGTGGAAGTGGATCTTCTTGGACGACTGGAGGCAATCGACTCGGGATCCACCTACAAAATATTTATGTATTTAAGTTAATTACAATATAAATACCTCTTTCTCTACATGGGCTCTTGGTGTTCTGGTTTTCTTGCTAGGTGTTTCACCGGAAACTGGAGTTGCTGGAGGTCTGCCTCGACCACGACCACGACCTAAATATAGAATGTTAGGAATATTATGAATAGATAGACTATTCTTGAAAATATGTGGTGCTACCGGTTTAGATAGTGTATTTAAATCTCCAATTCTCATTGGATTGAGCTAGGGTTGACTCCAGATTAGAAGTTTTATGACTTTCCAACTATGAAATAAGCATACCTCTGCCACGTCCGACACTCTTTGGAGGACTGAGAGCAGCCTTTGCTGGAGCTTCTTCTTCAGCGGACTCAGCGGTAGCTTCAGCAGCATCTTCAGTAGCCTAAAGAAAATAACTTGTAAACTATTGTAATATAAACACTACAAATCGTTTTATTTTGTATTATGTTAGCTAGACAATTCGCTGAATAGATTCATGTTTCCTAATTTTACCTCGGTCTTTTCCTCCTTGGGCTCGCTTTCGTCCATCTTCTCTTCAGCTTCTTCAGCTGGCTTCTCCTCAACTGGAGCTTCTTTCTTGGCAGCTTCCTCTTCTTCTTTAGCCTACAAATACCAGTATAACAACACTTCGCATTCAAGTTATATCAGGATTAAAATCCTGCCCAAAAACTAGTATCTTGGCTGGACCGAATTCCATTCTCCTAGCTTTTAGTTTTGACAATTCGCCTCCAGCAGAACCACGTCTCGTTTTCCACCTCTATATAACAAATGAAGTGATCCTTATCCAGTGGGAGCATCCAAACTTCTGTGTGCTACTGTAATCTTTCTACAGTAATCCTACCTTCTGCACCTCCTCTTCTCCAATAACCTCCCACTTATCGCCTTCTTCTACCTTTTCAACCTCATCGCCCGGTCCAGATGCCTGTTGGCCGCCTTCGGCTGGAGCTGCTTCTGCTGGTTCAGTTGTGTCCATTGCAATATCCTAAAGAAAGCCGAATGTTTTAAGAACTATGATTATCTTCTACCTTCTTCTCACACACCTCCTCTACTGGAGCCGGTTCTTCTGGCTTTTCTTCCTTGGCAGCTTCCGGCTCTTCTGGAGCTGTGCTGTTTTCCTGAGCGGCTCCTTCGGCTTCTCCGGGATGTCCATTAGCCTCGCCATTTGGAATTGCCGATGGTTCAGTGGCGGCTAAACAAACGATATTTTATCTCTCATTTATATTATCAGTCCCAACAATTTTTGTTTTTGGAAAGTGATTCTATAATAAATAGAGTAATTTCTTACTAAAGTGTCTTTAAACTTCTAAAACACATGTATGTAATCATATATTAGAAATTATTTATACTAATACGTATGTATTGATATTTGTAAATGTTTCTATGAAGTTAGAGATTACTGTATCGAGTATGGTAATGTTATGATCAATAACAACCATGTAATATATTAGGATTATGTTATTTTATGTTTTCTGTTAGTTACCTGCAGAAGTAACTTCGGCTGCTTCCTTCACAGGTACATCTACCTGCTTTTCCTTCTCTTCTTCGGCTTTACTGCTGGTTTCCACTGGGGTTTTAACCGATACCTCGTCGGACATTTTGCAAGCTAAAAATACACTATAATGCCATTATGGAAAATTCTAACTATACAAGGTGTTTTTCAGGTGATTTGTCGAATTTTAAAAAAGAAAATCAAATTTAACATAAATAAATAAACATTTTTCAACAATAAATAGTTGCACTTTATGTTAAACGAAAAACTTTGAATTTGGCGGTTACCCATGGCTGGACGCCAGAGCCGCAACGCACCCCTCGCGCGTGCGGTTCTGTGCATCAACTCAACACATGCTAAAACGAAGAGAGTGCATATCACAGTGGAGGTTTGCCAATTTTACCGGCAAACATTTAAAATTTATTAATTATTGTAAAATATATCAAAATTTTGCAGAAAACAAGCAATATGCCAAAGGCAATATTGTGTAGCTACTAAATGTATTTCCTGACTGAATAATGTAATCAGAATAGAATTTTTGACTGGGAATAGCGAATTGTCTAAAACAACAGTCCTTTATTATGCTCTACAGTAAAGTTGGGTAGCATTTTTCAGTTATCTTGGCGTGATTCATAAGCTCGCTTCTCACCGAACTCACAATGATTGCTGCTCGAAATTCAAATTAGCAATATCGTCGATTATTATGACCAGCTGAAGTCTTTCAACGAGTTATTGATCACCTCGTAAACATGCGTTTGTTATCCGTAGTTTGATCAGTCAACCAGGCTTTATTGTTGGGAAGTATCAAATACAAAAGGAAACTATCTTTTTTCAAAAGTGATTCAATAGCAGTTCACTGATTGGTGTATGATAATCTGTTCGAAAATATTAATTGCGTAAGGTATTCATACATCATATTTGGTTCCGCACGATAAACACTCATTTGCTGCTAGGCTATTCGATTTTTAAATATAGTATGTTATTTCTTACCATATATGTTGCTATATAAAGTAATAATCATTGTTCATTTAATAGATGATCAGCTGACACCGCTCACTGTAAAACGGTAAAGTGTTATATAACAGTGAATTGACTTCGAAGAGCGGGCAATTCGAGTCACACCATACCACTTTGGAACATTATAAAATTATCGCAAATTCAGAGAATATTTTTAATGCTTATTTTACGGATATTATACTAGTGTAACAATTATCGTAGTAATGTATTTTGTAAAGTTTTACATATTAGAAGTGACTTTCTGATATCTTGACATCCTAGCCTCCTTTCAGAAAGAATCTCTTTTGTCGTAAAGAGCGGAATCTATTAACCCTTATATGCTACCTTATCCTGCTGATTACGTACTTTATTCAAATGAAGATAGATATCGAGAGCACATTCTTATTTTCTCTAAATCTTAATATTTTGTCTTCAAAATTTAGATTTACGCTTGGTAGAAGACTTTTGAATTGAATTATTATGTACCTGTTTGAATTTGCTCTCTATGTACTAGTGCTTCTTACTTCGTAATTTACTATCTTTTTTAGGATGTCTCCTCAATTCAGCGACTTCAGAAGAGTCAAGAGAAGAATGAAACGGACTCTGAACTACGGAAGCAAACAGCCCAACTCCATCAACAAGCCATTGTGTGGTACGCTTTAATTTTCTTATACAATAGTAACTTATCCTTTAGATATGGTGATTGATTATTTCGACAAGTCTTCTCCTTTCGACTACATGAGCCCACAGACCTCGGCCAACATTGGTTGTCGCGGTTTCGCAGATCCTTGTACTCTGGTCGTCGCTATGGTTTATCTCGATCGAATCAGGATTAGGGACAAGGTATCGTTCGGAGTGTTTGCTTAAGAGATGCATGCTAACATTGTGGAGATACATTCAGAAGACGTTTTTGATTCAAGTATCAGTTATTGCTTTAAGTGAATCATAATAGTATCGAGCATTATATTAAAATACGGTTATTATATTGCAAATTCCCTTTATTGGAAACTGTTTCATTTATTGAGACGCGTTTTAAAGATCAAGTATTTAATATAGTATTAACCGGCTCCTATTTATTTTCACACAGTTCACGTTCCTTTTGCAGGAGTTCTTTGAATCGTCGGATCCTGTGGACCTCTATCTGCCGGCCCTTGTTTTGGCTTCAAAGTTCCTGCACGATTCCGATACCATTGACCGTGCCACCAATTCTGACTGGGCGGAAGCAGCTGACATCTCCGATTCACATCTCAATCATCTCGAATGGGAATTCGTCAAACATTTGGTAAGAGTGATATAATTCAAGTTTCATTTCATTTTCAGGATTGGAATACGATGGTCAAACAGGACGAATGTGAATCCTGGCTCAGGACATTGGAACGTTGGGTAGCAGCAGATTTTCTAAATAGCAACGGATTTGCCACCTACAATGAATTGGCAAACATCTCCTCCAGTATACCGCTTTCTGGGTACATGTCTATTTTAAAGGTTTGTAACGTTTTAATATTGGTATGATCAAACTGCTCAGTTGCTTTCAAATTTAACCATACCGCTGGTCATTTGCAGAAAGTTATTTTCGAGGATTATTTATTAATTTATTTTTACTCTGTTATTCCTTATTTGATAGTGTGATTAAACTCTCTCTCTCTCTCTAATGATGTAAATGCATTGTTTTCCGCACTATGACAGTGTATCGGGACTGTGGTGAATATATGTTTGTATTAATTAAAAGCTCAATCTGAAGATAATTCTATGATTTCTCTGCTTATAAATTTAATTCAGGATCTATGTTCTGTACTGGCATTGTTCTCATTCATTTATGGATTCTCCCTGATGGTTCTGATCTCTTCTCCGATGGTCGTTCAGGTACGAACTGTATAGGTTCTAATTATTGATATATATATATTTTTAGATGGCTCCAACATCGTCCGTAGATGTAAGCTCAAGCCTTCCTACCACTGAAATCAATTGGATAGCCACCGGAGGGTTCGAGTCCGTGGAGAACAAAACGACAAGCGCTGTACAAATGGATTCCAATGGATGTACCCGTGAAGAAGGTTCAGTGATTTCTTCATTTCTTAATTTGTTATCTTCTTTGTCTAAAGTTAATAACGTTGAATCTGATGAGCCTTTCTGTGACGAAAGTATTCACAGTTTTTTAAAGAATAAAACAGGTCTCGAATTTCTAGGTACATTTTCTTGTTAGGTGTTTTTTAAGATGTTCTATTGTCATTTGTGTCTTAGTACAATTTTATTAATAAACGGGAAATCTTTATATCATTTTGTTCTTGTATTTTAGTTAATAAACATTGTTCGTCATTTCATTCTTGATTGTTCATTGCGGGTATCTTTTGTATGGTCTGGATTGAGGTCACGTTGCGCATAGCACGTAGGGAACCGGCCTCACAGTTTCATTCGCTCATATAGTCATCCTTTTCAGTTCACTTATCTTTCAGTGCGTCTAGCTTGGATTATCTTTCAGACGTTTATTTCAAATGATAGTTTTTAGAGTATTTTACGTCAACTGTCAGTCAACACTTGATTAACCAATAACCATTCGCTCCTGATACTGATTATCAATGATCTGGATTAATATCTTATCGTTTATATAAGTATGTACACGCCTTCTTCCTTGTCATACAACCATCTACTAATCTTGCAGTTTTATTTTACATATCAGATTGAATGCGAGTGTGCGTAATTGGTGCCGGTGCGTCCGGTCTACCCGCAATAAAGGCTTGTCTCGAAGAACAATTGGACGTAGTCTGTTATGAGAAGACTAGTCAGATTGGCGGATTATGGAATTACAGGCCAAACCAAAAAGATGTATGTTCCGCGTTTAGTACAGTTGTTTTAAATGCCAAGAATACGGTTACCTTGGTAATGTAACATTGATAGAATACAATTGTTTGAATCTTGGTAAAGCATCACTGCATCACACTCTAGCTGCATTTTGCACAAGCATTCACTATCCAACTTCTTGCCTGGGCTGAAAAGGGCTAACAAAACCTCAACTGGTGATTATACCTTGTAAAATATTGCATATGATATGACAGCACGACTATTTTACATCCTTTATAGTATTGAAACGGCTATAACGGAAACGTTATCTAAAAAACCGTTTCTGGCAGTAACCATAAACTTTCAATATCACTGTAAATAATATTAATCTAAGATTGGCGCAACAGTAATGGCAACCACAGTAGTGAATACATCTAAAGAGATGATGGCCTACAGTGACATGCCTCCTCCGGAAGAATGGCCTAACTTTATGCATCATTCAAAGTGAGTAGATGAGAGAACAAAGCTTTAGGCAACTGAATCCCAAAACAGAATGAACTGCATACTTGAGAACGTTTTGTATATACCTGTATTCTAATGAGCTTGTTTCTCAAAAAGTATCTAACAAATCCTAACCATAAGTAGTATTGTATACAATTGTACCTCTTGCAGAGTAAACGATTATTTGAACATGTACGCGGATAAGTTCGAACTTCGGAGCCATATTCAGTTCAATACTACTGTACAGGAGGTTGGTTAGCATAAAAGGAAACCATTGAAAATAGAATAAGAAACCTTAATCTCACTTGGATTAGTGTGATATTTCTTATATTATCGGGTTTTTCGATCTACTAGTTTATTTTGTTAGGTTTTCAAATCAGAAAGCGGTTGGAAAGTCGAACTGTCCGATGGAAAAGTCGAACAATTCGACAAGCTTATGCTCTGTACTGGTCATCATGCTGAACCGCAATTCCCCGAGTTGAAAGGTGATTTTACCAAAAGATTAAGTAATAATGAAAGCTGAACAACCTTAATTTGCGCAATCTGTTCTTTTCTGGCGAGACAAACTATAGATGGTTGGATCATGGGGTTACCTTAAAACGAAAACAGGTTGCATCTGTCGGGATAAAAAAATGAGCGCGTGATCACTTCCGGATCTCAGGGCTTTCAAGTAAAGATGCTTCCTTCTCTAGAAATTTTATTGCCTAATAATCAAAATCCCGAGCATGCAAGCCATACCATGAAGTTAACAAACTACTGTATGTATACCTTTTTCAAAACTAGTGCCGACGAACCTAATCTCAGAGGATAAACTAGAATTCTTCCTTTCTGAATAGCAGTTCGTTAGTTTCTAACTGGGTGCGAAGTTATGATAACCTTAATTCCGGGTTAAAAACCATTCAATCTGAACAATTTCAGGATCAGATACTTTCAAGGGCAAACTAATTCATTCACAAGTTTATCGTGATTTCAAGGGTTTTGAGGATAAGAATGTCGTCCTTATTGGCATTGGAAATTCTGCCTTGGACATTGCAGTCGATATTGCCAAAATAGCCAAATCGGTACGTCTAACAGTTTGTAATCACAAATTAATTCATATTCATAAAACTTTAGCTCATTCACTATTACATTCATACCTTAATATATTAAATTAAACTTTTTTCTTTTTCCTTATTATTAGTCGGTAGATGTTCTATGAATCATTGTCAGTATAATATCTTTATTCCAGCCAGGGGTAGGAAAAGCTTTCACACCTTTCCGGCCTGGGAACAGCCCCGTCTGGGCCAGAGCTGGTTATCCGGCCGGGCCGGCCTGACCTCAAAAATTTCAGGCCGGGCCGGGCCGGATTACATGTTAATTCGACCAACCGGCCCGGCCTGACCTCAAAAATTTCAGGCCGGGCCGGGCGGGGCCGGATTACATGTTAATTCGACCAACCGGCCCGGCCCGACCCGGCCTGACCTCAAAAATTTCAGGCCGGGCCGGTAACCAGCTCTGGGCTGGGCTGGGTTTTCAGACTTTTGGCCCTGGCCCGGCCCGGCCACCTAACTTCCCGCCCCTGGCTATTCCTTCGAAACTAGCATGACTCTTAATGGGATAGGGCATATATTGGTAAAAACCAGCGGCCACAAGCCATAAATACAGGGCACGTCCTGATATGCCTGCCTTTTTCTCAGCCTATTAAATTTATATTCATTGTTGTGAATCTATGGCTACCCACCTGGTGTATTTTAGGTTACAATTTCCACCCGTCGTGGTACTTGGATCTTCAATCGCGTTGCTCAGGGAGGAATGCCATATGACACTATTTTCATGACTAGGTTGGTAGAACTTTCTAAAGCAAAAGCTCAGGTCTCCCCGCTCCCTAACGCAACTAGTCAAAACAAAATCAGATTACCAAAACTGTGTACACGCTTCCTGGATATAGTTCTATAGACAGTAGTCAGATCTAGTGAAATGAGTTTTTGTGGTCCAGTCGCTTCGGAGAAAGACTACGTTTACATTCTAAAAAGGTGCACAGTCCTTTAAAGCCATATAAGCCGAGCAGAGTTGATCCGAGTCCATCTAGTCAGATTGTTACAAAAGAGTGAACAGGCAGAGATGGGAAGCCAGGGCCGGCCCGTAGTCGCAAATCTAGAAAGCCGGCTCGGCGGAGGGACGAGCAGCGGGCTCGGTTTCAAAATAATAAAAACTTATGTATGAGTCATTGATGCCGGTGGGGCCGGAGACTGACAGGGTCCGGAAAATTTTGAAAACGGGCTGGCCATTCCCCCTTCGGGTTTTAATATAAGACTGATTCCGTCGTTAACAATAGTATATTGACAATATCGATGACTTATAGTAATGAGATTTAAGAGCGAAACTCTCTCATATTCGCGTATTTGTATGATTAACACTGGGGCTTGACTGCAGTCGAGAAACTTGTTTCGCGCCCTAAACAAACACAAATCAACTGATGTTAAAAAAATGTGCTGGAATAGTTAGCTAAAGGGGGTTTTCATGGATTATCAGAGCTCATTAGGAAACCTAAGTTACTAATATAGGTAAATAAAACTTGCAAAAATGGTCTATGTCTAATGAAAGAAGACCAAATTTTATTTTTTATTTCGCGAGCTGGGAGTAACTAAAACTACTTGCGAATCTGCTATCGGAAGTCAATGATTATGAAGACCCTCTCCCAAACTTGATTTTTATATACGATCCAGGGGATTTGCACCATGGCGGGCCGGACCCACTCAAAAATCGGGAAGTTTACAGTAAAACGGGCACCAGCAAACGTTCCGAGTATGCATAAAAGTCAACTGTTTTAGATATTATTCCTGGATTATGGACACAATTCCGTGGTCCGTTGCAAATGACTTCATGGAGCATCGAGTTCAACAAAGAATGGACCATGACATTTATGGGCTAAGACCAAATCACAGGTGAGACTGTAGAAAAAGGTTCTCAGTTGGAACTTTGAATAGTTTGGTGTAGCTTATAGAACTATGCAAAACTTTCCAATCAATGTCAAAATGTTACAGTAAAACCTACTTCGGGTCAGCTGATGATTCCCTATTCTCTGGGATTCTAGATTAAGCAAACATGAATTGTTGCCAAGATTTTAGTTGATAAAACTCCCGATAAATAATAAATAAGTTTGGAGTTCTTGTACTTTAAAAGCTGTTTTTCTTTGCCTCGATACATATATAACACCACAAATAAGTCTTTGACCGACTTCATGTTTTCCAGATTCTTCCAGCAGCATCCAACAGTCAATGATTCGCTGGCAAACCTAATCTCAGCCGGGTACATAACTATTACGGTAAGTTTTGATAATAATAATACTAATAATAATGAGTTATTACGCAAAACATATATCGTATAAAATAGATTTGGGCGGCCCTGTACCAAAATAAGGCCCACCACCGTTCCGTGCTCATGCCCGATTTTCCTCACAGCTGTCTTTGGAGCACCGGCAATTTCCGGTACCGGCCCACTCTCAATCGGACTTTGGTGCACAAATGCCCGTTTGATTAGCTGAAGTATCTTTTCTTCCTACGATTCTTCAAAAATGCTTTAAACTGGTGGTATTACACTCTGACACTGGCCCAAGTTTTTAGATAGGAAAAATTTCCATCACCACATTCATGGAGGAATAATCCTAATGTTAAGGAGGATATTGATCGTTTGGATGAGAATGAAGTGGTTATGAGCAACGGTAAACGGTTCCCCTGTGACATCCTGATCACCTGTACTGGCTACACGTTCGGTTTCCCCTTCATGAAAGACCAGAATATAATCAATATTAAGGTAAATATAAATGATAAAATACAATCACATTCATATAGTCAACGATAGTTCTGCTAAGGAACTAATGGAAAACCATAGAGTGAAAGTGGTGTTAAGAGTTTAAGCAAGGCATCACTACCGGATCCCGTAAACATTCTATTGTATAGACGATCAAACTGTATTTTTCTCTATAATTGGTGCCACATTCACTTTTAGGATCATTCGGTATCTCTCTACAAGTATGTGTTTCCACCCGCCTGCCCAGATGTTGCCGTAGTTGGTCTGATTCAACCGATTGGTAGCGTTGCGCCCATATCCGAAATGCAGGTAATCCAAAACCAAGAACAATGAATAAATAGAACATCTTGTCGGTAGAAAGACTGATTCAATGGCCACCAAGAATGAAATGCTCGAGAGTTCATTTACAATTAGAAGATCGCAAAACGGAACTTCTGAATATTCCAATTCAAACGCAATTAAAAGTGCATGGAAAGTTGCGAACCGACATATTTCTATGAATAAAATGACCATATAATAGAGCTACATCGCTAAAACGGTATTTCTAATAAGTTTTTTCTATCAAGTGTCGATGGGCAGCACGGGTATTTACTGGCAAAAACTCGCTACCGTCTATTAGTGATATGATCATGGATATGGAACTAAAAAAGAAAGCCATGAAAAGAAGATACTTCAACAGTAATAAACATACGATACAGGTTAGACTATAAACTGCCTAAATAAGTGAACAGAAAATAGAATACGACAAGCACAACCAAGTCATGATTAATATAGTTCTAATAACGAATACTATCAAGAGAAATAAACAATCATCCACATTTTAGGTAGACTATGTTAAATACATGGATGAGCTGGCTGCTTTAATCGGGTGTAAACCTAATTTGATAAAGGTAATCAATTACAAGAAATGAACAAAGTTGTCTTTCACTATTCACATAATTTAAATAATATGCGTTTTCAGATTCTCCTAAACGATGCAAAATTTGCTGTTCGCTTGTTTATGGGACCTAATGTGCCCTATGTGTATCGGCTAGAAGGTCCTCACTCTTGTCATGAAGCCGAGAACTATATAAGATCAGTGCCAGATAGAGTAAAGAAGCCACTGAAAAACAGACAATGTAGGATCCGAAAGCACAAGAAGAGAGGCACAACGGTGCGTTTCCCCGCTCATTAGAAACCGACAACTTACCAACACTTGCAAATACAATTCCCTTTAGGACGAATACTTCCGCTATGTGTCTCTGAAATGGATTGCCGCTTATAGCATCTTCATATTCTGTGCAGGACTCTTCTGGTTCACGGTTGCAACTACGACAGTTTCTGCTGCTTCCTTCACCATTCAATTCTTCATTTTTGTCTTCTTGTTTTCATTCATGCTGCTCTGGTTCGATTTGCAGTACGACATGACCACTATCCTCTAAATTTAAAACCAAACTATTACACAAGAGATATACATGTTTATTGAATACTAGACCAAATTTAATACAATACAAACGGGGAAAATATTTAGGTAGGAACTACAAAAAATATGAAATTACAATATAAGCTAATATTACATTGTTACCCGAATGATGAAAATGAGATATATATCTTAAAATGATGCTACTTCTTAAGCGGAGATGGGTATGAATGCCGGGGAGTTAACCTAAATCACAGTGAATAAAACATGTGAAGTAACATCATTGCGTGAAAAATGCGATCGAAATTGAGCATACCTGGTTGTTAAATTATGCGATGCTGGTGGTCCAGATAGCCGACCCCCTCCGTAGTCGCAGCTAAAATCGTTACGATCTCCCAGCGAGCTGCGTGATGACATAGCGGAAGACTATAATAAAGTTCATATGCTGTGTAGCGATGGCGAATGGCTTACCCTTCCGCTGCGAGGCTCGTGATTTATTGAATTGATGTGCTGCACCATTCCTTTCACTCTTCCTGGATTATTGGCCTGGATATGAGCAACAGATGGCCTCATTCCAGACAAACTTCCGGGTGCATGAAACTGAATTAAATTTAACAAGTCTTAAACAACATTAACTACCTCCTCATTACAACTGAGAATTTGGTTCTTCATGTCATTTGAGAAGCTGAAGTCATTGTCGTCGATGGAAACTCTTTCGACAAGTTTGTCTGGAACCATAGTGCTTTTGCTGCTTGCCGACTTTCCCTAAACAACAACAAAATGAAAAAGTATGCGGGATACATCTACGTACAACTGGTTTCGGAGCTAAGGGTGGCTTCATTTGACATCTGCCGGAAGGATATCGCGAAACGATTCGTGGATTGACAGGAGTTGAATCATTCATGCTCACCTTAAAAATTAAATAATTATATAAAGTTGAAAAGAAACAAACCAGAGTTGTTGATAGTTGTGAATCCAGGGATCGCTGTGTTATCAACGGCACGGCTCTCGAGACTGGAAGTGTGGGCACCCGGAATATCGGCGAAGACATCTTGGCAGTAATCCGAGGAGATTGCAAAGGTTCTTTGTCCTCTGATAAACTGATAGTAGCATCCAGGTCTTTCATTACGAGTGGAGGCATATCATGGTCCATTGGCCTAAACAGTTAAAATATATAAAGATGGAAAATTCAAAACAAACATATGGCTGGAAGTGCTGGGAGAGTTCACCATCATGAAAACATCGACAATTTGGGAAGGGCCGACGATTGCACTGCCGAACTCGTGGGACGAGGAAACCATAGGGTTGGACACTGAATCACGTTCCGGTGATTTCTGAAAATAATGTATTAGATCAGAAAATAGATGCACTAGTCACCGTTGCATGAACAAAGTCGGGAGAATTCGAAAACGGCGTCAGCGTTTTCCCACTTCGAAGTTTCGTTCTTCTCTGACGCGATTCATAGCCTTTCTAAACATAATACTTTTAAATTTATAAAAGTCGATACCCTAGTATGCTTTGCATTATTCAATTATCATGCTGTTCATTATATCGTAAGTGAAGAATACATACAATACTACATCCCAGAAAAAAAGTCAAGTAGTGTACCTGCTCTAATAACGCAGAGGAGTCTAAAATGGCTAGCCCCAGAGACAGTGAAGAAGAAGGATCATCTTGTTTCTCATCATTGTTGAGACTTCTTCTTTTGAATGAGGCCTGTATATATCAAAATTGGACAGCCATTGGCACCATTATCTCACTTCGGAACTGTCATCGCGTTCTTTCCTCAGCACCACAGTTGCTCGACGTTTCGGCAATGGCAGCCCTGTCCTAACAGTATTCGGTGCATCTCGCCTAATCAGTAGAATGTATTTAAATCCAGATAAAGAAACACACCTCAAGCCTCCAGTTAATTTTATAGGCGTCGTATTTCGCCTTCTCCCAGATGGTTGCTTCTGCTTTCGACAAGATTCATCGAACATATCCGAACCAAGAAGGGATATCGTTGGATCGCGATAAGGCTAAACAAAAGAGAAAAATAACAATATCAGTACAGTACTACCTTATATGGGCCATTATAAGTTTCAGCACGCACTATTGAAGATCTATTGAGTGCATGCGTATTGCTGACATCAGTGAGCCGTCTCACTGGCTTGCTCTTGGGCAATTTCAGAAGATCAGCCTAAATAATCCACTATCTTTGAACAATCACGAAAACTGACCCTATTTTTGTTTACTGGAGTTGCCACACGGCTCCTGCGGTGTTGCTCGCTCCTGGAGAGACGCGTTGCGCTCGGGGGCTATAAAAGGAAAATATTACGCAGCTAACAAATAACACGCACACTAGGCGCAGATTCTTGAATCTCTTCTGTTCGTCCCTCGGGCATAGACATCATGGCAGGCGAAGATCGATGATCCAAAAGTACCTAAACTGACAAGAATAAATTGCGTACTAATAATTTTAGATTACAAGTGTTTGACGGCGCTGTGGAGTAGCTTTTGACGATTCTTTTCGTCCGCCGAAGAAAAACACTCCAAATGATGACGATGATCGGCGATTGGAAGACTGCAACGTCCAGATAATGCAATTAATTTGATCAAAGTGTACCTTCGAGTCCTTTAGATTCGTGTTCTTCAACTTCTTTTCGTTCAGCGATTCCTTCAGTGGAAGAACTCTTGCACAGCTACTGAGATACTTCCTGAAAAGTCTATAAAGATGCAATATGAGGTGATATCCAACCTCACGGGTGCAGTTGCAGAAGAGCTGCGAGATCGATTTTCGCTTGACCAATACGGGGTTACCGGTTGGCCAATCCAGTTTCCCATAACTATGAGCATCTCGGTACATCGAACCCTCGCATCATTGATTTTCTTCTGCCCAAAAATAACATCGTCGGGCTGAATAAAAATTATGACAATTTGCAAAACACGTTAGATACCTTTCCCTTCTTCAGCTTTGCATTAGAGTCGTCCGGTTGGGGAAACAGATTAGGCGCGAAGACGGTAGCCAAGGACCTTGGGTTCATCTTATGGAGGTGCTCGTATGATGATACCTAAAAAGAGTGTTTGATTTGAAATAATTTGAAACGAACCTTATTAAGGTGGAGCATCAGATATCCCAATGTTCCTAAATGAGAAGCCTCCAGTGCCGGCTTTTCGTGAGGACTATTTGGAACAAATAGGGAACAGAACTCTTCTCGCGTGATCTGAAAAATATAGAATACATAAACAAAAAATTCAAATCATTTCAGTATATGACCCTTTAAATACTAAAAATCGATAAAGATTCCAGTACCATTGCTGTTAGAACAAAAATTGGTGTCGAAGTAAAAGGGAAACCACCAATTAAAATACTCGAAAATCAAACTTCAGCCATTTTTTAATGGACACTCGTAATGTTCAATAGCGTCATTACGACCAAAACAGGCAGAGTCGCTCTTCATGGCGCTATTATTTCCCGTGCTCACTTCAGAGAAGTCCTTTGTTGAAAGTTTGATGAGCTTCTTCTCCAGGGCTGAATTGCTGATCAGCGGCTTCCGAAGAGTTCGAAAGAACCGTTTTATCAGCACAGACACATCTACAGTGCCGAGGTCCGACGGTAAGCCCATTTTGCAGGTAAATATTGCCTAAATAATGATAAATAAACATGGAAACATTAGTTAAAATACATCCAAATCCACATTGACTTTCGTGTGATTGGCTTCTTTCCTGAATAGCCCGACGGTCTTCAGCGCAGCCTCCTTCGTCACACTTTCGAAGGCGTGAATGAGAAATCTAAATAAAGATGTAAGATACTAATAACTTGGTAACGAACAGTGGAACTTGTTTCAGTTCGTAACGAGTAACCGCGTCTACTTTTGATTGATCCTTGAGCGGTATTTCAATCAATGCATTTGCGGATGGAACCTTAAACAACGACGGTATATATGAGGACTGCTTAGTGCAAACACACATTCTGTTGTCCCAGAGCGATTCCGTGGCTGGAATTCTTCAACGAGCTGTAGTTGCCACACGTATTGTAGGTGATGTTCACTGTATCATCAACAGCAAGCTGAAAGCAAATATTAAACAAACTAAAATATAATCAATCACAAACCATTTCAACGACTTCAGTGAAAAAACAACAATAAAGTTCAAGGGAATCACTACAGCATAAGTAGCGAGTATCCCTAAAAAGCACACATAGACTTAGAGATCATGTAATATGAAAGCACCAAAAACGCTGAACTAAATTGAATTCCATAAAACCGGTATGCGTACTTA
Organism: Phasmarhabditis papillosa; assembly: GCA_034691345.1. Lineage (NCBI taxonomy): Eukaryota > Metazoa > Nematoda > Chromadorea > Rhabditida > Rhabditidae > Pellioditis > Pellioditis papillosa. The sequence goes on from JAQGAV010000758.1 coordinate 22,936, forward strand.
AATAACTAAAACAATGCAAGCCAGTGAAACAGATAGATCAATAAATAATTATATAACGACTCATTGACTCAGAACGATTCGTCAGTCATCCCAGCATAAAGAAATGCACACAATTCGCGTCACTTTCAAAATACTCCTTCCCGCCAAATGGCCGCATGGGCAACACAATATATCCCAACATCGACGACAAGCTTGAGAAAAACACTCACTGCATATGAAAATTAATTAACTCAAATAGTTCTTCAGGTGCGACATAATAATTATGAACATTTTTTGCTAAATAATAATGGGAAAGATTGCAAATCCAAGTTACTCGCAAGAATACAACAGAAAAAGAGACGCTAAGAGTACCTAATTGCTTATTACGACATTTAAATGTTTGCTGAACAATTCAATGCATAGCTAATCGTCGAGTACTAATAGGAAAATACCTCTTATCAACTTGTATACATCTATATTACAAAGTTTGATACTTCTTTACAATACAACACACTTGCTTAAAGCGTTTTAATTGCTTAAAGCGATCTCTAACATTGAAATCAGGAATAACTGAGGTCAAGTGAATTTAAGTAATAGAAGATATAATTATAGTACAAATTAAATAATAGAAGGTGACACATTAACTTCAACAATCTAAGAAAACGAATGCAATTTTGAATAGAGCAAACTTAGCGGTCATTTTTAAAGGACCGTGGAAAAGAGCAACGTTTAACGTCGGTCCATTACTAGAATTCACTTGGCGCATTTTCTGGAACGTTTAAAAAACTCCACAAGTAAACTCAGTTTCGTTCGATGTATTTTGTTATAGGAGATAATAAAACGGTAAATACTAGCTGTTATTGTGAGATTTTTATAGCTTTTACATAAATATATCCCCTTAAGCCCAATGAGTACACTGCCTCACTAGAATGTCAAGTATTTTTTGTGAATATAGTATCGTTGATTTTGTCAGGGCTGCGTAAACCCGCGGGCCAGCACGAGCAAATTTTTTGACACAAGCAATAATGGCCGGCCCAAGCTAGCTCGTTGGGTCCGGGACCAAAATTATATACAAGTGTCTAACGTTGACTTATAATGGAATATCTGGATGAGAAGTGGCCATCCAACTCTCAACATCGAAGTGGTATGCTAACTAAGAGCCGACTTGGGTGTGCCCGTACGCTTTTGATAAGATGACAAAGGAGTAAATTGTATTTTATGGTTTTTAAGACTCTTCCATTTATTCTGATGGAACTCACATATTGCTAATTTCACCAGCAATCTTTATTTATCCCGCATTCACATAAACCATATAAATAAATAAATAGCCCAATAATTCCTAATAGATATAACTATATAGAGTTTGTATAAAATAAATAAGAAAGGTGAACAGAAAGCTAATTTTAGACCCAAATTATACTTAACATAAGGAAACTCTGACCTGTGGAACCGAAATAATATCACAATGATATATGACTTACAAGGCACTTTAGTACCTAGTTATAATATCTTAATATACTACTTTTAAAGCTATTTGAATATACATTATTATAATAGTTGCTTGCCCATTTCCTGTAGATCCGCTGGTAGCAGCGTTCTGAAAGCAATGTTTATTGTAATGTATTTAACTGATTACAGGGAATAACCTTTATATACTACATACCGTAATGCATACCTACAGCTCCAGAGAGCTCATGCGAAATTCCAAATTTTGAAAAAAAAATTGAAAATTTGGAAAATTTGGAGCATTATTGATCGGTTTCGAAAGTGAAGGCCGGCCCTCACTTTTGCAAGTCCTATAGAGATCGAAACCTCGGAAAGTTCTATAATTTTAGAATTGTACGTGGGCAGAATGGGTTCTTCCGATTGGTTATTAGGACCTAAGCTATGTATGTACCTAATAATTAGGTACATACATAGCTTCAAAAAGAACAAATATTTCGTCACTTTGTAGTTTACGTGATGTTCATTTATTGAGTTTTTTAACCTACTTAAACAAGTTATCGAACATCTTTAGAGCATTAGGTAGGGTACTTGGTATTGATCTTGACAGCCAAACATGTTGAAACTGTGTTCTTATTTCTAATAGACTAGAAAGATAGAATAAAAGTTAGTTTAAATAGTAAGAGTAACCTATTTGCCAAGTCGGTTCTGACAGTTAACGGTAAATTAATTACACCTACTCTACCAGGAGAATACGGTACACCTTCTTCACTGCTTCTCTTCCTGGCTAGCTCCGCGTTAAGACCATACATACACAGCGACTGGCCCAATCTGCATTATGTTTAGTTTGTGAATCTTATTTTTTGTATCAGTACATTGCTTTTAACATTTCCAGTACACTGCTGTGCTACAAACTTATCCGTATTGGGTGTTATTTCACGGGACGATCCGGGTCGCTTGCCGAGATTTGCACAGTTCGGCTCGGATCGTGTCGACAACCCATTCCCAACCGTGTCAGTTTCAATAAAGTAATTATTTTGTCGATATGTGTAAAAACCAGGTGAAGTTTAATAATGCCTTAGAAATGATAGAGCTATGTCAGGACACGCTTGTCTTTACATCTATTTTGAGGTTAGTAACTGCATTATCTGCAACTGATATTGTTCATTTTGAGCACTGCTCTCTCTTTTAAAAGTTAATCCTGTACTGACCGTTTTATGAGAGTTAGTTTTAGTCTTTTATAGATTTTACTTTCTTTGTACTCTTTTAAATATAACTGTTTGTTTACCTGCTGGCTAGGACCATTAGCTCGGTTACAAGCTTTATCTCTGCTAAAACAAGAGCCAGTTCGAAGTTGTAAGGTAGCATTCGTCGAGCATCATCGAGAGCTTGAAGACTCCTTCGCAGCTCAATACGGGCTTTCTATAGATCATTAATGTTATATATGCTCTACTATGACTACCTTAAACACAAGTGGTGTCAACCTTTCCAGATTCATATTCTCCGGGTTTAAAATCATTTCCACAAAAACGGAAATTGGCATTCTCTTGTTGATTCCAAATCCACTGACCTAAAACTATCAGTTATAGGAATCGATACCTTCTGAACACATTATAAATGAACCAAATGAGTAAGTACAAAGGGAGGCATGTAAGCTAAAGCAAATATAAAAGAGTGGCCAGCATCATTAATATTGTCTACGTTTATATTCTACAGTCGGTTTTAGATTGCATCGCACCGGCCTCACTCACTCGATGCGCAGGTTGCAAAATTTGGGCAATTGCGAATGTTTGTGAAGGTAAGGTTTTGGAACACGGCGTGGGCAGTGTAGGTTGTGAAACAGACTATTATAAGCTAATTTTTTGTCGCAATCTCCTGAGGAGAGCGGTGTTACATAAAAATGAATGTGCTTTTGAAGAAAAGGTTCCCAATCCACCGAATTTCGATTAATTTTTATGTAAAACCACTACTTCGCTGAATACTGCACTGAAAGCGTTGCTCTAGATACTACGGTAGAATAGGTGGCCTTAGTGCAAAAATTATCAGCACAATGATCTTTGTAAAAACCTATGAATCCACGGTTTCATTTCAGTTATTAAGGTTGAGCAACCGGGCCCGCCCCCCAAAACTCCACTCTTGGAGTGGGGACCCAGTCTTGAAGCATCAAAATCTTACATGTTGTTCTTCCAAAGAAGTATTTCCATTGATTGAAGATGAAGCTATTGGTTTCCACATACCATAGGCATATCGTGTTAATTGATGTTCAACTCTACCTAGGGTTGCGGCTTGCTCGAAAAGAGCCACCATATCTCTGAAAAAAGATATCTGATAATATTTAGATATAATAGACGTTTTTGATAATAGTCGTACATTTGCCCTATCACCGCTATTGTAATATATCAAGATACTAAGGTTTTCGGCTGACTATTAAATATGTAACGGGACAAAAACTCAAGAATGGGACATTGTAGTTTTTATAGGACAGATCTGCATAGTTATATCACTTTTAAGATTGTGAGATCCCAAATTTACTTTTTGCTTTCACTTTATGTAATCTTTTTCTTGAAATAGTTACAGCTATTGACCACGTGCGGGATATGATGGAAGCTTAAAGTTTCATAAAAAGGGATAGAGACTGATCCATTATTCGAAAAGTCACTTTAAACTGTGAAATGAACTGGCTACCGTACAACACAGTCCTTTCAAACAAGGCACACCAGGCACGGGTACGGACTGTACTAATATTAATACTAATACTAATAATAGTGGGTGCCCATAATAAGCGCAGATATGTGTTTTATTTTTAGTGTTAGCCTTCAATTTTCAATGGTTTAACTGTTTTTCATTAGTTTCTAGGACTAGTACGCCCCAGTGGGAGTCTGGTAGAACCGGTGTAGGTTAGTATAGTCGAATTCAAAAGTATTACAGCTGTTTTTATAAAATTGGGTTTGCAGGAGAGTTGCAATATTTTTTCTGAGTAAGAAAGTGCTAACGCAAGTTTGCAAACTGCTGATATCGCGCGCGTAGAATGCCAGCATGCGCAGTGTTAACAATAACGGTATACGCAGCATACACGGCCATATTACTTTTGAATCTGACTGTAATAAACCATACTAGCCTTAAATATAATAATAGTATAATCATCTAATACTTTTTCTA
>JAQGAV010000759.1:0-27496 GCA_034691345.1 Phasmarhabditis papillosa
TCAGCCAAGCAGACGGTTCAGCTTGATATTTCGTGTCGTCATCGAGATCAGCAGTGAAACCAAGGATAACGCGTAGTGGAGAGGCAACTCGAATCTAAATTCTCAATTTAAAATAGTATATGAGTAATTTACAATATTGGAATATTTCTACTAAATTTTAATTCTCTTCAAATTCAATCCCTTCATTATTCTGTGGTCAAACGACAACATATTGCTTCTAGTTTGCTTCTTACGAAGCTTCTAACAAGTGGGTTTGCACACACACTGGATTGAAATGTGGTTATAACAAACTCCATAATTTATACAATCATACGAAACTAACCTGTATCGTGCAGTAAGTACATGAAACTTGTAGAGTATATTGTTCAGTACTTCTATTTGATATATCTAAAAATATCATTGTCTTATGGTTGGATGACAGTTGAATGATGTCTATGAACAACTTATTTTTACCTTTTCAATTTTTTACCTCATTTTAACTTTTTTTTAAATCGTAAACGCAAGTTTACCTGCAAGAATCATGCCCATCTGCCCATCAAAGGAACTGTTGTATTGAAGCTGAGCTCCTAAATTATTCGTTCAAAAAATTATTCCGAAATATATAATTTTAATATTCTTGGATGAATCACGTGCTATTCCAAACAAATCAAATGTTCGCTCATTAAACTATGAAAACAACAGTCACATAAACAAAACCAACTAAACCTACCAGTAGAATCAACAACAGAAAAGTTTCGTAGAGCTCCGTTTATCAGAACTTCCAGAGCAGTCGCTGATTTTTCCACCATAAAATTGTGCGAGAACGGCATTCCCAGAGGAGCCTACAATATCATTTAAAAATAAAGAAGATTTTCTAATCATCCAGAAAATTTAAATGAACTTCTGGCAACTATGTTCATCATGGCAACGCACTGACTGATAAATTGTAGCTAAGAGTGAAAGTTCATGTGAGGGATAAATGCTTATGTACGCTTGCGCCATACGGTCATCGGTTAAAATGCACACGCTTCTACCGTTCTTTTTTCAAAACCGCACCGTAAGCTCGCCCTAGCGATACTAAAGACGGCACATTTAAAATAATAATCTATAACAAACTAAAGACCGCAGATCGCGGTGGTATACGTAGGCTTCGGCAATTGCGAATCGAACCATATAATCGCTATCCACTCTTGACTCAAAACGAGCGATTTTACAAACTTTACACAACACCGCGCACTGCAATCTTCTATTTTTTATGAACTTTACTTGTTTATCGCAGCTACAGAAATTACGAAGTGTATGTACACTGACTCATTCAACTCACTTGATAAACTTCATCGTATATGAGATCTGACTTAACTGTTTCAGGCAAAAACGTAGTAATCTGAAAATATGTTTTCAAATCTATCAAGTACATCAAACTAACAAAATCTCCTGGGTCCTGCGCTGAATACCATCTTCCATTAGTTTGTCTTGTCATTAAGGCAAATGGATACGAATCGTAGACTAGCGTATGGTAGAAGTAGTTAACCTAATGTTAATGAACATGATTTAAAGTTAATAATGTTGTTAATAATGTTTAGAGTTAATAATGTTTAAATTTTTGAATAAAAAAAATTAATAATTCAATTTGAATGAAACGATATAAAAAGTTGCAACACTTGAAATACATAGTTTATGCAGTACTGCACATACTTTCTGTATCTAGATAATTTTCTTTCAAAGTTATTAATTGAAACTGTACCTGGAAACTTTTTGGGAAGATTTTAAGGAGATTTGGTTGAGTTTGTGGCCCAGTAGTGTGCGCGAATATGTATGCTTGTCCTTTTGGATTGAGTGTTTGAAGATTAGCCTAAAATGATCATGAAACAATGTACATGCCAAAGAATTTATTCAATAGAGAGCTGCTAAAGATAAATTATATAGTTATTATTCCGGTATCATATCTTGGAGTAATCCTAATTGATTCGAGAAAAAATGTGAGGAGAAAGTCAATAAGAAGTTCAAGAACACGCATACGACTCAAAATGAACTCACCATAATAACACTATCAACAGAATCAGAAGAACTCTCGGTATCGTTCATTTGATCCTTGAGCATTTCAGTTATTTCCGAATTTAATATATTGGTGACTCGTTGTTCGAACAATACTCTGCGTGTTTGTGAGACGACTGCTTTTACATACTTCTCTAAACAATTTCTATAAGTATATTGTCGGAGGACAAACGATGTCCCATTTAAAGGTCTGAGTGCTCAATGCAAAACGAGAAAATTGGTTATATTCACAAACATAATTTAATTGTTCTATGGAAATAAGTTAGATTTGGTGTTGTACATTACATCATTCACTAGTTCGCATTTTCACACGCCCTTCCTCGGCCGCGCTCCAATATAATTTGCAGTTCGTACCGTATACCCTTGCATAAGCCTTGTCCGCCAGCTTTAATAATAATTTTAATTATTGACTCACTATTAAAAACAATAAATGTGAATCGTTGTTGGAATTCCACGTCATATATAGCATCCAGCATATCGGGAATTATTCCGACCAGATCAACGATAAGCGTTGCATCATTGTCAGACCATTCAACAGCGAAAATGAACTGAAACTTTTAGTTTGTATACTATTTTTTGAATACTTCCATTTTACATGTCAATAATTAATGCATTTTCGAAAAATGCGAGATTTATGAAAGTTTGGTGTCCTTTGGATTGAAGATAGTAAAATTTAGGTTTGTTGACTTTTTAACTCCGTTTAACTTAAATTGAAAAAGTATAAAATGATCTTTGTTTGATACATGAATATAACTTACATCTCTGAATGGGTGGTTTCGATTGTCGGCAAAGGCCATGGTGCCCTCTACTGGGCAGACTGGCCTTACGGGTTCTGCCGTCGTAGATTGGGGCGGTCGTAGGGTAAAGGAAAAGTCATCCTTTTCTGTCTTTGGTGGTTGGGGCAACATCAACGTATGGGCACAATTACCGGGAAGCACTCTGGTAACCGCGCCAGCTTCCGTGAATACGACCACTTGATGGCTGAATAAAACATTTTGAAAAATTTATATGTTGTTATATTGTTTCAAGTTAATTCCGGATTACTGTACGATTGAAACTATTCAACTCCTTAACTGCAGTCTGCAGGTAGGACACGAGTATCACAATGAACCTTCAAAGGATTAATTGTTCTTCAATATTTTACCTAACTTGTTTTGATTGATTGATCGATAAACATAAGCTATCGACAACTCTTTTTTACTTACACAAATGTTCCAGGTATGCAGTGCGATATCTTTTCAAATTCGTAGTTTAATGTGCAGCCGGGCCTGAAAAGATTGAATTATCTTGATTTAATTGTCCCCATAGCTTGACTTAAACTATACTAAATTGTAATAATATATGTATTTGATTAGTAATGACAATCGCTGTATTTATAAACTCACTTTTGATTGAGATATTTTGCTTTATAAATTATTCCTGCCTCGCTAGATCCCATCGATTGATAATCAATGCCAATAACGGGTCTCTTGAATGCAACAGGAGTGACAGCAAAATGGTAACCGGCTTCTGAAAAACTGAAAATATGTTTCTCATCAGTAAACATTTTCTGATTGGTTTCAAGCAGAACATTTAACTTTCATTTAGCTTTCACGTATCATTGAGAACTTTTAAAGTATAAACCGTTCAGAATGTATTTTGGTCCTCACGGGGCTACCGAAACCCAAATTAGGTGCACCGAAAGTGAATATCTTGTATATTCTTTAATTTTTTATCAATTTTTTAATACATATATATTTGTGAATAATTTTCGGTAGGAATATCATTAAAAAAATGAAAATTGCAACACGTGTTTGAGTGTACCTTGCCTTTAAATATAATATCTGTGAAGTGATTTGCTTCACCGTTTTTTATGTATAGTCGAGTCAGATGTTTGATTTGGCTAGATCATATGGTTTTTACTAAGTTTGTAGCGTTTTATTAATGTTATAATTGTTTTATATAGTACCTGCATTTGTGACAACGTCCCCGATATCTGTGAATGGATCATCATGACCGGCCCAAAGTGCTGTTTCAGTTGAAGAAACGTAAGTGTAGAAGGAAAACGTTGATCCGGGAGCGGCAGTGTATCGGAAACCATCCCAGGACGTTGGTGGTAGAGTGTAGATCTGAAAAAAATGTTCAAAAAACAGACTATATTAAATACTTACAGCAAAGTAGTTACCCGATGTATCGGATGAAATTGAAATGTTTCCAACAAGCGTAATGAGACTGAGTTGTCCTAAAAATTAATAGTATAGCTGTGGTATTTTGCATTGTCGTTTAGAACTGAATTATAAATTTTGTTTATAATAAATTTTAAATGAGTGAAATTAATCACGAGCAACTTCAAGGGCACAGAAAATTCGCAGATCTCAGATTGCATTGAAATTGAGAATACATATTATACTTTTAATCTAAAACCTATTTAAAATGTTGCTCATCTTTCACATACCTTGATCCATAGGCTGGTTAGATGTTACCAACACCTGCATTAATCGACTGTAATCTTGATAGTCTCGCATTGCTTCCACTAGACCGCTGGCTCCACTTGCTTGCGAGCGGACGTCTATGTACTGTGGTCTGTAGATTCTGGTGAGAACAGTAGAATGAATCTAGAAAGAATGAGTAGAATGAAGTGAAGAATATATATCTTTTTTAAATTATTATTCACATTGATAATATGCTTAGTTGCAAAGAATATGTTGTTGTTTTAAGTTTTCAGTTGCATTGTATTAGACTAACCAAGTCGATTTCATCGCTACTATAGTAGAGAACCGGTGAAAACGTGACTTGCGAATAAGTACGATAATCGATAAAACCAGCTGAGCTTGTGTTAATTTGTGTTGTATTATCGTTGATGATATTGATGAAAACCTAAAACATTAACTTTACTAGAGTTATAAACAGTATTGTCTTCAGGAAACGGTTTCACAATTTTCTGATTTGCACTGCGGTTTTTTTACCCAAATAAAACTGAGAAACAAAACATTTTCACGGTAATTATTCATTGTAGAAGTTCTATGCAGCTTTGATCATGCTTTCAGTGTATCGTTGCTCTAGATTATTACTATTCTTCTTGGATTTGAAACCTTATGGAAAACTTACAAGTTTTCCATAAGGTTTTTTTTCCATAAGGTACAAGTTGTTAGTAAAGTAATAAAACTAAGATATATATGATATTCATCACAAGCCGTTCTCTTTAAAAGGATCTACCTTTGCTCGCCAGTAGTTAGCCTGATAAGTAAAACTGTCATCCAAGTATTCACCACGGTTGTTGGGGGCGTTGGAATATCCAAATACCATTGGGTTACCAGATACCCGACCGTCGAAGGTATCCCACAACGATAACTGTAAATGAGTTTTTTGAAAACAGTAAACTGCGGTTCACAATATTTGCTCAAAAGAGATACCTTCAAAACTACTCTTTCACTCCAAAATTAACTATTGTTCGTGAATGAACTGCTCTATTATTATCAAGCAACCGTTAAAACAATTTGAGACAACATTGTGCCTATAAATATATTTTTTTAGATACTCAGGCAATGAAACATTGGGTTCTTTGCATTATAGGATATAATTCAGAAGTATTTTATTACCAATCATTTAAATCGTCACTTGACTATATATTACTTACGTCGATAGCATCCAACAATGAAGTAGAATCTTGGCTAGTTGCATTTCCCAACTGTAAATTATCCATTACGCTCATACGGCTGATAAATTCAGTTAAGTTTGAGGTTGTGAACACGTCAGTTGCTGTCTCCCCATATTCTAAAATTAATGATTTATCTATCACATTGTAAAAAGTTTCTCTGCTAATGTTAAAACACTTCTAGCTAAAAAGTAATGCTCAAGTTAAAATGAGGGTTCTGTCGGCATAAGTTTTCTATGAAATGCTTGAGTTTTTTTTAAATTTTACATAATACATACCATCAGCCCAATAATTGACTCCCACGTACAGTCCCAACCAGGGTGTATCTTCGTACGTATTGATTGCATTCACTAGCTGAAGTTCGTTTGATTAGTTTAAACACCGCTTATAGTAGTAAAATTACGAATGTTATGACGAAAGGTGAAACAACCTAATCCGCTCACAAAGGTTACAAATGTTCTATAAACCTACCCTTTTCAACTCATCTAAGAATATACAGAAATTTTGAAGTCACTTGTAACCGATTAACTCACAAATTCAAAGTTACTCATAATATCCTGTCTTGAAGCATTGAATGAATCAGTGGCTGGCATAATCACGATTAGATTTGTTGAAGGTGGGTTTATATCATCTTGAACAGCAGGACGGCAGCCTCCTTAACAATGATCTTTAAACCCTCAAGTATAATAAACCCGCAAATATGCGAACCCAAAAATGTATGTTTTAAAAAAAGAATTTCAGATCCTTTTTTGGAACTATTTTGTGTGTAAAAATAAATTTATTTTATTCAAAAATTTCAACTGTTACTGCTTTTATGATTAAAAAACCAATTGTACCAATTTCTGAAAAAAAAGTGCCTATGTCCCTTTAACAATGATCTTTAAACCCTCAAGTATGGTTATTTTATTTGTAAGCGAAATGTTTCCAAAATGAATAACATAAGTTATTATATTAGATTTCAATTGGTCAGGGTTTTTTCTTACCAGCAAAACTAATTTGTAATTTCTACTACTATTCACACCCGTTTCAGTAAGTCCCTAATAGAAACTAACTGTTTGCGCAGAAGAAGTCGTTGTATCCAGGAGGGCAAAAGCATTGTGGAACAGTCAAATAGTAATCTTGAATTCCTCCATTATAACACCTGAAAAATAAGTTCAAACTAGTTAAGCAATTTATAGAAAGGGCTTAATAAAAGATGACCATAAAGTAGTCAGATGGTAATTTTCAAAAAAAAATATGGTGAGACGTTAGCGTCAACACTTGGATACTTTAATGATTTTTAGCTCAAACATGGTTTCTGACTTACTCGAGTAATGCACAATTGAATCCGGTGAAACGTTCGGGACAAACACATGACCCGTCTGGTCCCAAATAGCCATCATTGTAGCAATCCGGTTCAGGGTACTTGCTTGTGTTGTTTGTGTCTCTGACGGAATCTACAAAAAAAACCTTCACATTATTGTTACACATATTGTAGAAATTTGTTATGATTGTGTATTGGTCTTCTGGGTGGGTGATTTTCTTATCTCATGAAAATGTTAGTAGACCTTTAAGGGTTTGAACAAAAGTTGAATGGTTTAAGAATTTGACAAGCGTTTATTGTACTTTAGGGGCTTTATCACTATAGTCCATAACAAAAAAAGACGCAGAGCGCGGTGGTTTATATAGGCTTCCGCAATTACGTATTTGTCTTTTTCTGGACATGATACAAAATTGTTCTAGTAAAATAGTAAGTTTTGACAACAAACAAAGACATGGGCATCGAACCAAATAATCAAAGTTTATTGTGTCACAGAACGAGCGATGTTTGAAACCGTAAATAGAGCGCACATCAGTCTTTGTTTTGTTATGGACTATATCCGTTCAGTAATTCAGCAATCCCATCCATCACTAGTGTAGCACTCAACTCACCGATTTCTTTGTACGCCGTAAAGCGAACGTTCTTTGAATGGAAGATAGTGCTTGACATTTCAGTATCCAATGTCAGTTCTACTTCTATGAGCATGGATTTTGCTGTTTGGGCTGACTTGGATCGTCTTGGTACTTCCCTAAAACATGTCCTATTTCAATTTATCCTGATGGGACTACCTGATATTAGATACTGTGGGGTGAGCATCGGGTAGAGTTTGAGTGATCTAAACATAGAACCTTAGTTTTGCACTGAATGCGAACTATACTTCATCATTAACCAATTTGTTGATTTCCCTCACACCTAGTTGCTTATCATTGATGTGAGGTATGTGGCCTCGTAGACGATAGTGTGACAGACACTCAACTAAAAAAGTAACAGCTTTTCTGAAATTTAACGAGGACTTTTGAATAGACTTATTAAATATATAAGATGTTATATAACATATTATATGATATGGAATTAAGTAACCCGCAATAAATGTGTTTATTATCTCTTATTACAATTGCAGTACTAACTCACCACTACCAAGAGCTGCTAGTAAACTTGTTGTAAAGATAAGCCACCGCATTGATTACCTACAAATTGGTATTTTAAATATATGTATAATGTATGACTGTATAAAAAGTTTTAAAGTTATAAATAACGAACGACTGATTGAACAAAGCCATTAAAATGAAAATTAATCATGTGAAATCAACTTGTGGAACATTTCATGAGTTTGTATCTTTTTGATTTTTATCGCTATTCTCGCATCATATATTAGTTCTTATCAAGTTCTCGGTAGCCGGACAGAAGCAAAGATTAAGAAGATAGTGCTTAAAGACGTTACAAAGATTCTTCTGCATGAAACTGCACATCCGTTTCTTAGGCCGTAATAGAGACTTTTGGTTTTTGGTCCCCTATCTTACCGTGGCTAGTATGGAACATATCGTTATGGGTTAGGACTATAGTTGTAATAGAGTTTTTATTTTATTTATTAACATCATATTGGCAAATTGCAACCCAAATAAATTGATTGGTCAACATTCAGCGACTTATTATTTATCAGAAACTCCGATTGCAAATTAAACCCCAATCGTATAATCTCAGTATTCTACCGTCCATCGGATAGATGTTTGGTCTCATAAGCCTTTATTAGATATGACGTCTGTAAACCTTTTCAAGAAAAACGTATCACTGTACTATATTGTATTCAAGGGAAGCTTTCTTGATTTTTAGGCCCTGTGGTTAGATTGTACTCGGTGAGATCATTGGTCTTGGAATCCGTTAGGATCTGAGGATGGGGGCTGTTGCACTCTCTGTTGTGGGTTGCACTATCCGTTGCTTCTGAAGACTTGGAAAACCTGCAACTTGATTATATCAGGTCTCGCGTATCCAAAACTGAACGTTAGGAAGAAGCCGCCTATCCAAAACTAATTCAGATGAAACCTTTTCATAAACGCCTCAGAGAAGCTGTCATTTATTTTCACCGAAATAATTACAAATATATTGTATCCTAACAAGTTTTAGTGAAAGTAACTCTCTGGAAAGGATCCTGTTACAAAGTCAAAAAAAGCAAGTGTTAGAGTTCATAAATAATATTTTCAATCAGTGTGTTGAACTATATCGGACCATTCTTCAGTGCTGGGTGCTCTTTGTGAAAGTTTTCTAGTAGCAATTTATTGATCGATCTCTGGTTGATAAGGAACCAACAATGACATTATAATTTATAATCTGAATGGAAAATTGTTTGAGTGTTAGACGTTTGAATGAGAATGTTTGCCATATTTATTGGGGGGGGGGGGGGCTGAAAACATTAAAAGTTAAATATTTCTCAGTGCGTTCGTAACTATTATAAACAATATTTAATCTGCGCATTTAAACATATGACCAGGTTTATCCGCTTAAGGGAATGTTACAAAGTTTATTATAAATTCTGGTGAATTTGTATTTACAATCTAGTTATTGCTTCGTTGTTTATCATTTTACCTTATCAGCTGAACTGTTGAAGGGTGCTCATAAAGTTTCCCAAATACTTCTATAGGTAGCTGTAAATTAATGAAGAAAAAGATAGGGTGGGCTTATAGGAACTACAGTCTAGTATCAAACAGTAGCTCATGATGTTAATCGTTGACTCCTTATTCACAGCACGAAAACATATACTTTTTGTCCTCCTACTTGCAAAAAGTTAACTGTTCACAAGTGGAGACATTCTATATCCATACGTTATCCATGTAATTGATCAACTTACAACATTTCACTTTCGTATTTTTAGTCAATTTTTGAGACATAGCAATGTTGATAAAGTACAAACTAATAACGTATAGGAGTTTACTCGCCTCGTAAATAGATCAACACCAAATATTTAAATTCTACTTTTTTTCCTCCGGGCACTCTCTTCCCTGGTCAACCAATCCCCGATTGTTCATTTCATGGGGTCAAGATAGGTTAGAAGGTAGTCTTATTGAAGATTTTGAATTAAAATAATAGAAATAATAGTAGGCGAATTGTTGGTGATGTGCTTACATATACAATTCCCCAAAAGCTACAAAAGTAAAACAGTGTCTAATTGTTTAAATATATCAAAATGCTTGTTTTTATTTGAAGACGCGCCTAAAATTTTTAATAACTTTAGTTTTACATGAACATTTAAGTTTTCTGTGTACAATGAGGCCCATTTTATGTTGGTTAAGAAGTTGAATCGGGAATGTTATATGATTTATCTCAAACACAAAAAAGTTTCAATTTTCGGGGAAGTTCTACTTCTTTCCTCCAGATACTCTTTTTCCTGGCCATCCAAATCCAATTGTTCCTTTCGTGCGGTCGAGATACGTGCACCTTAAAAACTAACACTAAATACGTCACAGCTGTAAAAATTCTTTGGGGGAGATAACTATATATAAAGTACCATTTGGTTTCAAAAAGTTATAATCGAATCAAATAAACTAATCAAAGAGTGGGGGCTGGGACATTGAACTACATGTCGTTTGCTAGTTTTTAGTCAAAACTAGGAAAACAGGGCTTGGAAGAATTTGTGACATTTTCCTATTTGGGTTACAGTTTCGATCAATACAAACCTTCCGCGGAAGAATGGAATTCCTAACTCGAAATGACCATTTGCTCCATCTGTGCTCAGTTGTTCACTCTAAAACCAAACCGAATAGATTTTGTTTTATCTTATTGATGATCAGGATAATCGTCCTTTGTTAGTAATTTTTGCTGAATAACAAATTATTTTTTATTTGCTGAATAACAAATTTCGCCAGTGTTCAAAACTGATATCGCAGCATTTTATAGTATCACGAAGCTTACCGCAACTAACGCTAGTAGGCATTTACCGTCGTAGGAGGGAATTATCATATTAATTCCTTGAATGGTTTCTGAAACGGTCAAGTTTAAATAAACTATCGTATGTGTTTTGTTTCGTATATATATATTTTATTTGTTTTGTGTTTTCTGGAAATCAATAAATATTTCTATTTCTATTTCTATAAATTTTACTATTAAACAGTAGCCCAAAATATGAAAAAAAATGAAAACAAGGTTACCTGTTCCTTTAGAATTGGTGAAACTGAATGAAAGGCTATTACTCAGGTCACAATCAACTGGAGCCGGCAAATACGCGTTGGGATTGAGTCCTAAATTTATAAATATTCAATAAATTCTATGGTTATCGCGAGCTCACCAAGGCCACTAAGAATTTGTTGCGCCACGTTTTTCGGAACTGCTAGGTATGGACTGACGGTACTGAGGTATGTCTGAATGGTTTATAATTATATTCAACTTCGTTATTAATCATAAGCCTTCAATCCTCCAGAAGCGCGACAAGTACTGCACATCTGGACACATATCTTACGTACATAGCTATTATGTGTTACTTGTGTTGCCTCTTCGAAATAAAACTTTCTATTATATACTATAAGCTCAGATATTAGCATGAATGTACCTGTCTATTAGCAGCCGAGTTGTAGACTTGCGTCGTTCCGTTCAGATTTACAGAAAACGAAGTGGTTGTGAACTTATACATAACTGAGTCAGTATTGGGAACGGAATACGAATAGTTGCAATGAAGAGGGTCGTAACCTCAAGAAATAAGGTAAAGCATTTCAGTTTCTGATATGTTTTTATGTAGCCTAGTGTTTGGACCAGCGGTCACCGAATCCGCGATGGTCTTCGGCTTTAGAAAGTCTGGGAAACCAGCAACTTATCACCACTTCGATTGACCACCTTGAGCTAAAACCATCCCCTAGTTTGTTATCTTCCTATTTCATAAAAATTAAATGTTAGAAAGTAGCCGTTTTTTTTACAGACAATTGTCAAAATGACTGAAAAAACTCAACCTCGAACAAATCTACTAATATTATAATAAAGTGATTCTGGAAAATAAACAAGTTTGAAAATGTCATAACGATTTTGTTAGGGTAACTTACTTCCATACCAGATAACACCGTTAGTTCCGTTGTCAGAGGTTTCCCATTGGTTTTCTAGCCAGTAGGTAATAACATCCTGTTTCCATGCTCCTAAAATGAAGATTTACATAAGAATAGCCCATGAAGTTTTTTGTATCGTGTTATCGATAATCAAAACTTGCTTGTTCAATGGATGGGGATTTTATCGTACGCTTATAAGGATTTTGATGTACCAATAGATTTGAGATCGCGCTTAACTTTACGATAAATTCGCTGAAACAATTTTGTTTTCGATTATAGGACTTCCTTTCTTCGCCTACCTTGATTATAAGCATCATCCATGAACGAACTCTCGCGCTGGCCAGCCAAACCAAGGACTCCATCAACTCCCGGAATATATGCAATATTGCTCATCTGCATTTTGTTCATCTAAAAACTACGTATATTTTGACCTTTATTTTGTTTCATTTCTTATTTTGTTGCATTTTTCATTTTTTTTTCCAAGATTGTATTCTAAAAATTTTAAATGTCGCACAACATTGAAAGAATAGATGCATTCAGTTGGCATAATTTTACTTCGATAAAACCTCTATGCGTTTAAAAAATATCTTCTGCATTGCTCCAAAACAGTAATGTTTATATTTCTTTCTTAC
Organism: Phasmarhabditis papillosa; assembly: GCA_034691345.1. Classification (NCBI taxonomy): domain Eukaryota; kingdom Metazoa; phylum Nematoda; class Chromadorea; order Rhabditida; family Rhabditidae; genus Pellioditis; species Pellioditis papillosa. Next base: position 12,622 of record JAQGAV010000759.1, read on the forward strand.
CTGTCCGAATCGTGTGAAGAAAACTGTGGATTTATTTGCGATTTGACCCATCTGAAAAAGAAATTGTACTCAAATAATGAAAGGCAGAATTCTGCACGACGCTGAACCCAATCAATTAACAATAACATTTTGCAAGGAAGTTATAAAAACGGAACTTTTCTCGGTCACATAATTAAATATCTTAATAAACTTCATATAGAACTCACAGTGATGCTATCAAAACCTTCGTTTCCGCTAATAATTCCAAAATGATCCTCTTGTTTGTAAACACCAATACTCAAGTAGGTACTTGATTGATTTCTGAAAATAATTTAAGGTATCATCCAAAAGGGTTCATTTAGATTTCATAAATAAGCCTAACTCTTGCAAATTAATAAGAATAGCACAATTTAAGCATAAGAAATGTTTCAAGTGTCAAGAAAGTTGGTGAATTGCTGAAAGGTAGCAGAAACTCAATTTAGTTTGTTTTGATTTTGTTTCATAAAGTAAACATGTGGTTTTTCTTTCACTAAGACAAATTATGAAATAACTTACGAGAAGAATCGATTTTTGTCACCGCAGAACTCATCAAGATCTGAAAGTAATAATTCAGCTACACTTTCTAAACCAAAATAGTAGATACACTAATTGTGGCTGGTTATCGAAACGAAGTTATAGTCGACGGACTGATCGCTTGCAAGGGGTTACGCTACGAACTGCAATTTTTTTAGAGATTATTATATAAATTAGAGCAAATATATGCTCTAGTTTCAATTTTTTAGACCTTTAGCTGCAAGCGAATAGTCCGCCAACTATAGTATTGTCCGCCATCTTCCTTTATAATATTTGTCGGGCGGATTCAAATATGCTTGATAACAACACCAAAAAGCAAGGGTGGAAATTTATTGTTTAATTAAGACAGAAAAAGAACTTCGACTAGGTACTCTCGTTCAAAAGTGGTCCTACCTGTGCAAGAAGAATCTGTGATCCAAATTGTGTCACCTCGAGTATCGATCTAAAAGTTGAGTTGATGAATCTGGTTTTAAAATGATATGAACTTAAAATTGAAATGATTAAAACTTTGAAATGATTTAAAATGCTCCGTTGGTTGGCTAATGATAGAAAAGTGTTTTCATTTGTACAACTTTGGTAATTTTGATAAACGTTAATTCTGAAGAATTGTGAGAGTTCTACGAGAGTTCTGGAAAACCTACCAATAAGTTGAATGTCTGTCCTGGCGTTCCAACTTGAACATCTGTAACCCAATATGAGCCAGCAACGGTTGCCTGAAATTGTTGGTTTTATTATTATACTACGGGAAGAGCATTCACTATTTTTATCTAGTTAGTGTATATTTATTGTCTACAGGAACATTTCAAATGCGTTATCCCTAAATCGTCCCTTGTGCAACAAACGAGTTTGAGCTTAACTTTCCTAATGTATTTTAGCTTTACAAAATTAAAAATGTTTAAACTATTTCAACTTTTCACTTACTACTCCAGGAGCTTCCTTGGTTGTTAGAACCCTGACGGGTAGAGCATAACCAGACACTGCGGCCACAAGATTAAAGAGAACAAGAAGCTTCATTTCCTTATCGGTACACCAAACAACGGCACAGCATGCTTATATAGCAATCATATATCAATAAAATTATGTATCAGGGACGATGCTGCAGACAGATCCTGTATTAGCACTCCAAGCATATCAAATTGTACATTGTATTCAAAATTACAAACATTTATTGAAAATTCATTAAAGTAATGGGTATTGCAACTGATTCTTGGTATTGTTCACATCTTCTATTAAGTTCATTACAATTATTAGGAACAAGTTGTGATATTTTGTCAGCTTCGTTGGAGCCGGTTATGGTTTAGGATGTCATTTCCCAAAGTATGTTCAAGATGCAAATTGCATTATATGACTCTTTCATTTATAAACTGTCCATATAGTACTTTGAATAAAAACGTTTATTTTCTCGCATTTTCTATTTGAAAGCAATAATTTTCTAAACCATCTTGTTAGTTATCAATTTTCCTGTTCCAGTATTCAATGTATCACTGTGCTCCTGGAGACTTAGTGAACATTTCATTTCGAGGTTTCAAATGTTGCTAGAACACAGGACTTCCTGAATGTTGATCTTCAATTTCACAGACATTACACCAAAATGTAGCGCACCCCTGTAATGTGGGCGATAAGAAGATTATAAGTGGAATGATGCCATTCCATTGATAAGCTTCGATAATTTATATTTGATTGTATTATGTAGGCAAGCGGGATATGCTCTTCTATAGATATCAATTTCATTTAGGTAATATAAGTGTTGTTATTATTACACATACTAACCAAAGTTCCGATGGGGTAAAGACTTTTGTAAAACGAGTAATACTGATTGTGAAGTAATAATATAAAGGAAGAAAATCAAAGTCAAGGCCTTATGGGTGCACTGCTGGTACCAATGAATTTTAACGGCTAGTGTAAGGATTCAGAATAGCTCTCATGAAAATATTGTATCCTGCAAGGTGTAATCCTTTCTTGGATATTGAATTACTAGGCAAAAATGCTATTTGATAAATTTTCCTCTATTTAGATTTTGTTCTGTTGTAGATGGAGTTCCTGTCTTACCACAAAATTGAAGGTTGCAGCATTAAGTTGATGTGAATTCTTGTCATAAGTGGGGATTATTTGGCAAAGTTAGTTTTGTAACAGTGATGTGCGGGATCCCTCCCGAATCCCTCCCGAATCCCGGAGCCCGGCCTTTTTTGGCCTAAATTCCTCCCTCCCGCATCCCGGGAAAACTTTTCCCATCCCGAATCCCGTTCCCAAATCCCGAGCAAAAAAATTTCAATCCCGAATCCCGTTCCCGGATCCCCGCCTTTTTCAAAAATGCGATCCAGCATATCACTGATTTGTAACCACTTTTGGTTATCTGGTTGAAATTGAATCAATGAATAAAGTGGAGTGGAATCCTCATTCGAATAACTTTCTTGAAAACTAACATTTTTATTGGCAATATCAACCATTAAAAATTAAACAATATTGTTGTTTTCCGAAATGTTTCAATCATTTTCAAAAAACTAATATATTCCGTGTTTCTTACATTTGTTATGAATATCGTTTTGAACTTGAATACGGCCCAAAATTAGTGGTGTGCAAATTTAATTGGACGTGAACGTTCACCATAAGTATGGATTATCCATCAGTATAGGGTTTAATACTTTGGTTATCCCTTTAAAATCAATATTGGATCAAAAATTGAACTTTTAAATTAGATAGGAAAGACTCGTTCACCAGTAATGGAAAAAATTTGTTACCTTGTTCAAAAGAAAATTTGATTATGATTATTAGGCGCTGCCATTTTCTACGGTTTTGAGATCTTTTGAAAGTTTCATTGATGCATATAATCTTATTTAAAACTGCAAACAAATATCGTTTAACTCTATGCCTTCATCTTTATTCATTTATTGTTTCTTCTAGTTATGACTTGTTTCATGTCAATGAAGTTGTCACTGTTAATATGTCTCATATGCTGCTCAATTGGCGCCGCGCAGAAAATTTATGCTGAAGATTTTTGGCATTTTCAGGGAAAAACCAAAGGAATGACCGAAGAAAAGTTGAAAAGTGTTTGTTTCTTTAATTCTCAAAGTAGTCGTGATTTGTTTTTCAGTTGGTCACCAACTTGAACAAGGAGAAATTACCAGCTCAAAAGAAGCGTGTGGCCACTTTTGTGAAAAACAATGTCGTAAGTGATTTATATTTTGAAGCTTAGGTTGAAAGGTTGGCATTATTACAAAACTTGAATAGTAGTTTTGAATATAGCACAGGGAATAGGATTGAATTATTTATGAGTAAAATCCGCCCCTTATAAAGGTTGGATAACAAGAATACAAGAGATCATCGAATACCACTGGTCCTTTCTGAGAAGAGAACCAGGGTAGATTCAGAGGGAGTTCCACTTCACAGCTACAAATAACTTCCTGAAACCATATATTCCTTAGACGTTAAAACATTTAAAAACATCAACAACAAATTAAATGAAAGTTATGCACCAAAGCACGACTCGAATAATTATGATCTGTAGGTGGTGAACATTTTTCATATTCTCAAATGTAAAACAACTTTTTCAGGCTAAAGCTAACCAAGCCGATGACATAACTATGTTTAACGACATACTTATCAAAGTTGATCAAATGAAACGTTTTATGGACCCAATTTACGCAGCAATCAAGAAGAGTAATGTTGTGGCGGAAGCTAAGCAGAAAGAGGTATGTACACATGCCGGATCTTAACACGAGTTTGCCATAATGAATTTACTTTAGATGAAACTTTTAAAAGAGCTCCTAAGAGGTCTCACTTCTAGCAAGCTTTTATATAAAAAACCCGACTCTTGATAATGGTACTAGGTATATAATTTGTTAGAATTTTCATCAGCTAAAACTAACTGAAACATAGCCAAATTAGCATCTTTATTTTCAGAGTAGTTGATGTAAATTTTTGTTTTCAGTTCAAAAAATTCTTCAACGAACTTGATTACGAAAAAATTCACAAAATGTCTACAATCTATCCGGCATGGCTTGCAAAGAGTCAGGCGGCAGTAAGTTATATATTCCTCCGAATAACATTTGTAAACTGTAGTAGGACGGAAAGTTCAAAAATATTACTTTTTATCATTTGTTGCCCTTTTTTCTCTCTATAAGTTTATTGAACTAGTGTAACCGATCGGTTATCTGCCAATATAGCACAATATAGCAAATGTGATGTCACACACTATTTTCAGGAACACTTTTGGTTTGAATGAATGAATAAATGAATAAATATGTTTATTTACCGCAAATAATTATTTTATATCTTTAGGTAGCCGCTGACAAGTGGAAGAAGCTGAACACAACTATTGCAGCAGCTGATGCGGCCTTCAAAAAGGCAAACACGGCCGATTGGAATGCACTCTTCCCTGTAGTTGTTCCCGGAAGTAAAGGATAAGCTGTATGAGACGTAGTATGATATATTGAATGAAGCTTGTCAGAAACAAATTATATTATTATATAATACTTTTCTAAATTCTGTAACCCCATGTAGCACACGATAAACATAAATCATGAGAATTGTGATCTTTCCAACATTGAATGCAAGACCAAAAATCGCACCCGTTAATCTCCAAATTTGGTTGACTGGATATCGGAGTTACACATTATTATTCTCAGTACATATCAATAACTAATCAATGTTTGCAAATATTAGGCGTTTCCTAGAAACATGTCAGAATTGTGTTTTTAGTAATAAAGTTGTAATGTTTTATAAATAAGGAGTATTGTCCTGATTTCGTAAAACAATTATGTAATCAGCGGCAGGATATTCTTTGCCAGAAATTTGTTGAAGATCTTTAAAAACGTTGATACCAATTCTTAGCGGTATCAAGTCACAATTGTTTTTTACTTGGTTCCTGAAAGATTGGAACCGAAAAGTGTACTGCAACAACTTAAAAATATATATCATACCCCTTCAAGATAACTCTTCCAATATTTCGTTGCACCATCTGTACCTGATTTAGCACTACAGTACCTGTAACTAGATTAAAATTGGCGACAGATTTGAAAAAGAGCAAAAAACGCCTGCAATTACGATCAAAAAATCGTCTACGTCTGTTGTTTTCCTATTTTAAACCTCGTGTTTTGTCGGAATTAGTCGAACAGGACCTACTTACTAGTTGTACTTTCACAAGCACGCCTTCGTAATCTCACATATATCTCTCATACTTTTCATGTGATAAACAATTCAATTTTTTAGTCGCAATCAATTGAAGTTACCTAATTTTAATGATTCTGAATGAGTTTCTTATTTGTCATTGCAGCATGTACTACATTATTTTTAGCTCAAATGTTTTACTGGTATAATTTCTTCCTTTGTAAAAGTAGAACTGGAGGCATGGCCGAAGCAAATCTTAACAGTTAGAAATAAACTGAATACCTTAAATTTAGTTCATTATTTTTTCTCATGAGAGCTTGAGTAAGTTTTTACATAGCAAAACACTCAACATTTTAAAAGTTTATCGATAAGATGGTGAAAAAGCTGGTTTTTATTTCCACAGTAGAGTCGGTCGATAACATGAACAAATATATTACACCTTTTTAGAAACAGATCAAAAGTAGTAAAAGTTTGTTACTGATGCCAATAACAAGGAGGTAAAAAAAATGGTTTATTCATATTTTACGAAACACGAGATCACAGATATTTGGAGGATAAATTGAGACAAAGGGACCATAGGGAGCCAGGACTCCATTGCACAGCACCTGGGGAGAGGAGTAGGGTGGGGTTTCGGTACGGTTCGGTTTTCGGTAAACCGGTTTTTTCGGTAAACCGGTGCACCGAAAAACCGGTTTTTCCAAATCTCAGTCAAATCGGTTTACCGAAAAATCGGTTTTTTGAAAAAACCGTACCGAAACCCCATCCTAGAGCGGAGGCGGCGGATCAGAAATTTGAAATAACTCTTTCTTTCTTTTGAACCATCGAGTTCTAGCTTATGAGGCAAAGTTTCTATTCAATGGACCAATTCGCCAATCCACAAAATAATTTGGACTCATCCTATTTAAAAGGAAAAGGTCATTGTGGTAAGCATTTCGAAATAGGTTTTGAATCCATTGCAAACAATTATGGATGGTTGTGTAGAGGCTAGGAGAGCTTGATATGGATTAACGATGAGCATGATAAACTTAATCTAATGTCAACTGTTTGGATAGCATTCAATTCAAAAATTCAAACAATAGTGACCGGGACATACTAACCTACTTATTTCTAATAAACTAATTCGAACTCTGAAACATTGCTGTTTCATAGTAGTGTATATCCCTGAAGTTACTATAATCAACATTGACAGTGCAATAATCTTGGTTTACTTCAATTGATAAAAAATAAAAGTAAATATTACAAATAAATTGTTTCAGTTTCCCGCTGCCAAATGGGAGAAGGTTCAGGCTGCTATAACAAAAGCAAAGACCACCTTCGAGAAAAATAACAAAGCGTTCAAAGTAAAACTGTGTCCCGGCAAATAGATTAGTTAGGAAATAGAAAATGTTGAATATAAAGCAATATTCAATGGTGAAAAGCATTTTTGGCATCATCTGGTCCATCTGCCTAAACCTCGGCATGTCAAAACTAACCCTGGTAAACCTATTCAGAAGGTCGTCTCAGTGTGTAACAGTCAAACGTTCAATAGTGGAATGAATGTTAGTACAAGTTGAAACAATTCAAAACATATAAAGCATCTGTAAATAAGGGAAGATTATTGCTGCCACTGATGAGTAAACTCTAAAACGCACAATTTTGTTTATTATTTTTTAATAAATTTATGTTTCAGTTTATTGTTCGTTTGATGATCAGCATAACAACTAACTTTTGAAACCATTGATCATTTACTTTAGCTGGATTATTTCTCACCAAATATTAATTCCTTTTGCCGGGCGATAATTGCACTAGCGAACACAAGTTCAAATAGCTTTATTGAAGACAATAATGTTTTGAAACAACAATAATAGCCTACGTTTCATCACAATGTTTACTTACTATAGTCCATCCCAAGACCGAGGTTTCCAGCGCGATAACACTTCGCAGGTTTATATGAAATAAATGTAAAATCGGTCGAAGTGATTGGTTTTTTCAAAAGTACATTCATTTTTATAACATGGCGCCCCCCTCGTGATACCGCGCTGGAAACATAGGTTTTGACATAAACTATATTACATTTCTGTTCATATCCATTGTGACAAGTTTATGTACCACCTTTAGGGCCGATAGAAATAACGAATGAGAAATTTTCTTGTAGTGGTTTTGTTATTCGCGGTTTTCTGTTGTTGCCAGAAACATTACTATGATGATTTCTACTCTTTGAGGCAAGCTGCTCCAAAGGTTTCTGCAGATAAAATAAAAATGGTTGGTTTGTTCTTTTCTTCACTTTCAAAAGATTTTTTTATAACCGAAATGAATGAGGTGAACGATCGAATTTTAATTATTTTGAATTTTTTACTTCAACTTCACTTTCAGATGATTTCAATATTGAACAGGGAGAAATTTGCTGCCCAAAAGCTTAGGATTACCAACTTTATCAACAATAACGTGGTAGGTTATTAGATAATTACTTTGTGAAATTTATCTTATTTCGTGCTCAAAAAATTGTAACTTAAAGTTCCTATTATAGGAAAAGGCTTCACGCCTGGAGCAACAGGAATTGGCTTTCAAGCAACTGAGTACCATCAATGATATGAGGCAGTTCATGACCGGTTTGTATTCTGCAGTCAAGAAAACCAAAGTTCTTAATGACAAACAAATGAAAGAGGTGATTTACCTAACACTGTTTACTGACAAAAATAGTTTCTTTTTCACTGAGTCAAAAAAGTTATTAATCATTTTTTTCATTTTTTATCTTCTTCTATTCATATTCATTTCTCAAACAAAGAATAAACAAAGAAGGATGTTTTAAAATATCGTTGAATGGACAAAAATATTTGAAAATGTAGTATAAATCTATATTTCAGATAAAATATACGTTTGATTCTTTGGACTACAACCTAAAACACGACATTAGTCAAGTTTTTCCCACTTGGATGGAACGGCTTTATGATCAAGAAGTGGTTAGTTCTTTGTTTCCATCAACTAATTCTAATTTTTTTCTCAGAATATACTAATTTTCGTCTGCACAAACTTTGAAATATAGAACGACGGCAAGAGTAAACGATTCAATCGATTAAGTTGCGTTAACTGTTTTCACTCTACGTGCTCGAAGAACCTAGCTTCCTTATCATTTGAACTGTTTCAGAATATACTTTATTGGGGTGTAAAATAATTATATTAATATACTGTCAGTTGTTGAACAAACAGATTTTTCAGATTGCTAGGGACAAGTTCCCCATGTTCAATACAACCATCTATCAGTTCAAATCCGGCTGGGAAACGCGGAATTCGCAACTTTCACAAAGATTGTTTCCAACAACAATTGAATAACGTATGATTCCGGTAGAGACGATGTAATAAACTTCAAAAGTGTTTTTTTTCGATCCAGTTAATCAATTACCATTCAACAAACTGTTGCATATTGTTAATATACCCCTTTTCTCACTGTTAAAGTGAGAGTATGATTATCATGTTAATTTTTTATTCAAGATTAGATAACTTTTGATGTATCAAATTTTGCCAGCTTTTGAATTAATGATGCAGATTCAGTGTCACTAAAACCATCTCTGCAACATTTGTTCACCGTAATTGTAATATATGCTTTCTTTGCTGCCTTACTGATAGGTTATAAAAGAAAAAAACATTTGTACTTTTTTAAAGCGTTTTCGTCCTATAATATTTTCTCGAGCGTCCGTTCCCTATTTTGGCGACATCTTCTGCTATGCACATGTATGTTTGGCATGGAGCACTTTTACGACTTTGCGGGTTGCCATAAACCGGCTACGCGGGTACAGCGGCTGCTACTAGCATGATACCTCAGCCAGCTGTCTCTTGGTCCGATTACAAGGTGTACGGTAGTTGTAAACGATCGGCCGGTTATTTATGGACAGTTTCTACTGATTGAGTATTCATAAAACATTCGGTAGTGTCTTTGATATTTATGGCTAGTGTTTCTGTACCGGTAGTGAACTTATATAGTGTATAGTCGAAGAACCACTACCTTGCAGATAAAGGTCTAATAAATTCAAAGTATAGCATAGATTTGCTCTAATTGTTTAATAAACTGTAATAAATTTGCAGTTCGTACAGTAAGCTCTTGCAAGCGATAAGCCCGGCGACTATATTATGAGATATGAGCAGAATACAACTGAATATTCTTTATAAGATTATTCTGACTGACCTACCGTATTACAAATCGCTATTTTTCATTACAACGGAAATTGTACCGAACAATTCAGTAATTCAAAAGTGATCAAATGCTCGACTGTACGACAGCTAACATATTATATTACATATGCATTTCTTGAAAATTTACTATTAATGAAAACATATTACATTTTTCTGTGAACACTATAAATAAGTTAATGGCAGATGCTGCGTTTCCGAATTTACTGAAAAATGCCTCCTTGATAGTTTTTAAACTATCAAGGCATCAGAACACTTCACGAAAACAATCAGAACTCGTTTTATATAGACGTTTTAAAGTTATTTAACTCTAATTACTGATTGTGAGATCTAGAGATTACACAAAAATACAAATACACTATCTCTACATTACAGGCTAAGCCATAATTACCGCCCATCAAGTAATGTGCTCTAATGCTCTAATGCGCGAAGAGTGCTAATATACCGTAACCCTGACAGCCATTTCTCTTCTCGAGAGTGCCATATAATTGTTGCCTAACGCACCAGCACAGATGACATTTTGATGGGTGGTAATTACACAGGGAAAGTGGTGTCTAGCTAGTTGGAGACAGCTAGGGTATTCATTTTCTTGATATATTTTCTTATTTGTAGTTCTGATAATCATTGGCAAAACCCAATCGGATATTTAAAATGTGGTAAATAGAAGTTTTGTGTTCTCTTCGGAAAGGAAATGCTATTATTGTTCTGATGAAAACTTCAAAATCAGCTGTAACGTTGTATAATAATAATAATATTTATTCAGAATCGGTTTGATCACACGTTGTGGGTTTTAGTTCCGCTGATGGCTATTTTCCGCCTTTTCGGTTAGTTCGTCCTTGCCAGAGTCATCCAGGACAATCCGTTTGCCTGTCCTTCTTTTGTTGCCTTTACGTTGTATTTCGGTTGTTTGGATGGTTCTACCAACTAGATAAAACACATCTTCCTTCATATAATGACGTGCATAAGATGCAAATAACGCTGATTGCATAGGCTTTCAGGTTATTTCAGCAAACTAATTAAGTTTGTGAACCAACTGGTACATTTCGTGCAGTCATCTTCAGTTGTTCTGGTATTCTTCAATACATCAACTCGCATTGTCGCGTCTGAATTATTCATTCATATTTTCTTCTTAGGCGGCTATTAATTTGCCTTTGTTATGAATTATTCGCGTGAAATTTTCTAAGCAGCGGGAAGGACTGAGAGACAACAACGCGACCCGTGTTGAGATGCGGTAAATGGTAAAACAAGGTTTACTGTAAGAATGCTAATATAATACGTAATAATCAGAAATTTATATTGTCAGTCATACATTCACACATTCTTGTTCGATGCTAGGAAAGAAGTATAAGTTAGACTACATAAATCGGAAGAAATAAGAGTGTGTTGATATTCGACAGTATAAACCTACAACTTTCAATCTCTATAAAACCTATAAGCAGATCATTATATACAGTACGTCGTCACTCGTTTATTAAATCACGAGTTTAAAACAAAAGTCGGCGTTTCTTCATCATTACTTATCATCAATTGTTGCGAATTGCATACAATCTTCAATTTCTAACAAACAGAAAAACGCAGAGTGTTATAATTGAAGTTATTATAAATATTCACTAGTATAAACCCCTGCAACATTTCAATTTCGCGCATTTCCTCCCCACTCCGTTAGCTGCCTTGGCAGTGACAGGTGGCTACAATAGAAGGGGGGCTATTGGCTCGACGGAATAGCTGGTAATATCCATGAAATGTGTCATAATTCTCCATCAAATGACCATATTGTGCGTCCCAACACGAAGAAGGCTGCAATTACGTAATTAACAACGGGAATGGCTCCGAAGGACAATGCTAGTAAAGAAAGTTGACTTTGTGAAGTTCCTCTTGTTACTCTAGCGGTATTATTGTTGAAATAGTTAGGTGGAAAATGTTCCATATATAAATATCTATAATTATCTTACAATTTGGAGTTTCATCCTGATGAAGAGGTTTTAGTAACAAGTTTGGATTGCTTATTAACACTTGGTTTTACTTAGTTTTACCCAGAACAAGTTATTTTTTTAGAAAATAGTTCACCGTTTTAAATCTTATTTCAATTTTTAAGTAGTGAGTAAGTGCATCAACGATTTCAAATGTTTCTTTCCCAGTTCGGTATGATAGTTGAAACATCAGTCTGAAGCAGATTCAGGAAAAACACCAATTACCTAAGGGTTCAAATATTCGTTTTTTCCCTATTCTGCACCTCTCCACGATTCAGTCGACTTTTATGACAGCCACCCCTGGGAAACATTAGCTACCGTAATCCAGTGGTCGCAACTCCAGCAGGCTAATGTTCCGTAACCACTAGAAATGCGGACATTTTAAACTAATTGGAAAGAAGCTTCTGCTGGTCAGACACTGGTTTTACTAGTTTAGTTAGTAGCGACTTAAATCTTAAATAAAAATAACGCAATTCGGAGAAATTTAGATGGTTAAAGCACCTGAACAGGGGAGAAGAATATCTGAATGCACAAAATACTGGGGCACAGAATTGTATCTAAGATTTTTTCAATAAATTTCAATGAGGACATGTTGAAAAGATTCTGCAAACAGTTTAGCTCAAGTAGCGTTAACATGAAAACTAACGAAACCGTACTCTGTCGCTAAGGTTGTAGAAACAACCGTAAAATATTCACTTGTATCAAGTAAGTTTAATAAGTTTAAAAATTATTCTCATGGTGAAATGTTGTTTAAGCCCACCTGCCAGAAATATGTTTTCGGTTCTTACAGTTAGGTTTCCTACTGGCTTCTAGCCAGCTGTTTTCCAATTGGTCCCGACAGCCGGGTAGGCGGAGCAGTTCGCTGAAGACGGCTAGCCCTAGAGGTCCGCCAACCAGCCCCAGAAACCCTACAAGTACGTTTGCGAAGCACTACAGATTTAATCCGCAGCAAACACGGATTTTGAACCTTTTCTGGCCACCTCCGTTTTTCGAATTCTAGAGTTCTGCAATTTATCGGGTTGTTACTAAGAACAAATGTGCCCAGATTCATTTAGAATGCTTTTAATATTTTCAGAATAACTAGAATAATATAACCAACCCATTTTTAATTAGTATTGTAAAAAGTTCAATTTCAAGTTTAAATATTCATCTATCTTCAAACTGTTTTTTCATCAAAAGAACGTTCCCTGCGCTACTTAGTTTTCGTACTCAAGAAATTCAAGCTACATTCAATAATTATGAAGGCAAATCGCTGCAAGATGCCATGCTCATATATCTGATGCTTAAATTTTTAAAACCAACCAAACTAAAGATCCTGATTCTGTCTTGGTTGCTTTCAACGGATAACACCGTAATTGCCCAGTAACACCTGTGTCTGGTGCTGCACTTTGAGTCAATACAACTGACTTTCAAGAAAACAACTCAGATTTCCTAATAAGGTTCTAATTTTATCACCTGCTTCTACAGTAAATGTGAACAACAAGCTTTGTTCCCACTTGTACCGATTATGATGATGATTATTTGTAGAAATGAGACTATTTTTGATTTAACATTCATTTTCAAAACTTCAAAATTATGCACAATTCCGACTTTATCATTAACTGATTGGTGTTTGCACTTTTTCTTTTCAGTAATGCCTTCTCTATGAAAACAGCAACCTATATCACATATTAAAGTTTTACAGTCTTTTAGACTCATGGTCAGTAAGTACTGACTACCTAGCAAGGTTTATACGAGTGAATCTAGCGAGTTCACCTCAATCACTACTTTGAAACACTATTCACCAACCCTTCAAATACTATTTTGGCTCTGCTCGGTTTAACGTGTGGATCTGGGGGTGTGCCCAGCTATTCGACGGCGGGTGGCGTTGTTTTAATCATCTAGAGTGCCTTAGATTCGGGATAGAAGCGGCAACAAACCGTTCAATAAACCACCTGCACAACCTAGTTTACCTTGTAGATTTGCATTTTTGTGTATTAATGTGTTTTACTGATTACCTGAGTGCGATATATTGATAGTGAAGACACCAAATCTGCAAATACATCTTTTATGCAATTGGTTTAGTTACGGATAATGAGTTGCTTCATGTAAAAAACATTTGAGAAGTTGCAATAGTTTTACTAGGTATAAGTTATTTCATCATTTTAATATATATTTGGACTATCGTAGTATCGTAACATCGTAGTATATATTTGGACTATTCTTTATAATGATTTGTTCTTTATTGTTTGTATTGGTTTTTGTTATATACTTATGCTCTTTAAAACACTTTAAACCGTATTTAATTGTTAACTCCAATGGCCGTAGTATAGAACTGCCCCGGTGGCTGCCCGGGCAGCTAAAAACAGTTCAGAATTGTTGCCCGGGCAGTTCTATACTAAGGCCACAGATAATAATTTTACAATTCTAACTTGCTGTTACAGTTTACAAAATTTGGTAATTTTTCTCTGCCGGCTCAAATGCACGACAGTTCATCGCCTCAGAAGCTAGAAGAAACGATTATAACTACGCAACAGGAGAACACCAATCCCAATAGACCAGGTAGGCAGCAGTAGTATGTTTTTTGATATTGTTATGTATGATTTGACCGAATTCGAAGGCTTTACTGGAGATTCGTGGGGTTGTTCGATTTACTCTATCTTGAAACATTTTAGAAACCTATAAATGCAGTCTTTTTGAACTAAATAGTGACTCAGTTGAAAATAAAATAATAAAAATAAAAATATACTCGGCCTACATCCAGATTTTGTGTGCAGTTCCTTAGGCCTACTTTATCGGCACTATTCTCACCAAAATATAGAATAGAGCATTTTAAACCAGAATATACTAACCCCTGAAGGTGAATTGTTTGATTGACAATACTATTTTTATGCTTTTTCCACTGAAAGGTGAGTCTTCATTAGTTTCATCAGTTAAGTTCCATAAAAGTCTTCAGCAAAAGGTAAAATGTAGAAAAGGCAGTAATGTTTTGTCCTGATTTTACAGTCGGCTGGCTTCAAAAGGTCGCTTTTAGCCGCAGTGTAGTCACCTGTTAAATGTGTTAACCTGAGCGCATCTGTGCTTGTTATTTTAGTGTTTTGTTT